>SAUE01000050.1:31123-57253 GCA_009724625.1 Deladenus siricidicola
GTATATCCGATCGTAGGGTTGAATTTTGTGTAGCGCTCCTACAAACTTACAAAAACTAATAATATATATTATCTAAAAATAATATTTGCAAAGCAAATTTTTCTGAAAAGATAGACAACATTAACTGCAAATTAGTGTTCCATTCCTACCTAATAAGCATGTAAACACTGGCACGGATTGTCAAGTGGCCAACATGGCGAGAGTACAGTAGCGGATAGTGTCGCAATTTCTGTTCAATGCCTTTTAAAATGATTTTTCGGTTGCCTTGTTCTAAACCGAAACCACACTCATTTCGTTAACTGACACAACTGAAAAATGTCCACCTTCAAATTCCCTGTATGAAGGCGGAAAATGACCAATCTCCTCACATTCCTGTATGAACTGATTGGCAAACGAGTCACGAAGTCGTGGCGTAGGAAATTCGCCACCGTCCAATTGCTTTCGTAAACGAACCTATTAATTTTATATTTGAACTAAATTTTATATATAGAACATTATTGTTGTTTTATTACTTATTGAAACGGCTACGTAAGTGTACTCATAGTAACTGTTTGTCCAATAAATTATTATATTATTCTAAAAAATGTTGTTTAAATTTTAGGCGCAAAATTTTTTCATACCATTTGTGGCCGAGTGGGAAATTTGTCGAAAACGCGTAAACGCCATGGCAGAGTTGTTCGCATAGAACTGATCTAAAGCTTTCACAAAATTAGTAATGCCCTGTTTGTAGTAATGCAAAAGAATCATAAAGCAAAATAATAAATTATATTTCCCATTAATAAAAAATGAATCATTAGAAAGGTACCGCTTCTTTCGCTTTTAACTGTTTAACCTTCTTCAACTCTTCATCCATTTCCAAATTATCGAGAATTACGGCCACAAAAAGACTCAACAAAATCTAAACAAAAAAAATTTGCAAGAATCTAAAAAAAAGCACAGTACAAAAAGGTAATTAAAAAGACCCTACCAATGTAACAAATAAATGATAGGCCACAAAATAAATAGCAACAAATGGCACCTAAATTTTACAAATAAAAATGAACTACATAAATTTTTAGAAAAAAAATTTAAACCATGCGATCATCGACCATTCGCAACACTTCGACCACAAATTCCGTCCATCCCTCCTGTGTGATTATTTGGAACATTGACATAAATGCCTAGAAATAGATTCATCTTACATGTGTGAATATATTGAGCCAATTCATTAAGCGCTAGCGATTACCTGCGGAAATGTTTGAAAGTGATGCAAATGTGGCACGGAGCAGAAAAGTTGGAGTGAAACAGCCGAAGCTATTATCACAAATGTTACTGTGAAAATGACTAATCCGCCCAATTTTTTACCTGGACTAAATATCTAAAAAAATATGAATAAAAATTAAGAAATACATTAAAAATACAAAAAAAATTAATTCGCAAAATCCAATGCAATAAAAAAATTCACCAACCTTATAGACAAAATCTTCAAGCATTGGTGACGCCTTAATCAGACGCAAAATGCGAAATAATTGAAAATATGTGAACACATTACGGTCGTAGAAAAATTTAATAACATTCAGTGAGCTGCCCACACAAAGAATGAATTCAAATTTGAAAATATTTCGTTTGAAGTAAGCACGAAATCCGTAGCATAGAATTTTTACAAGGCACTCAATGTTGAAAAATATCGTAAATCCACACTAAAAATATTTTTTAAATCACATTCTCAAGACAATTTATAAAATTTACCTCAATATAGTAGTAAATTTCTCGTCGTGGCGCATCGCTTTCGTCGTGTCGGTAAAAGAAAGTCGCGTGAATGGCCGCATTTGCCAGCACCAAACTCACCAAAACGCATTGAAAGGCAGTACTTCGCAAAATCTAACTTTCCGCAATAATTAAAAATTTAAAAAAAATGTATCAAAAAAGTACAGCTTGAAATTTTCGAACTCTAGCGCCAACATTCTTGTTCTCCTTATCGAAACGAACGAGGCGCCATCCGTCTTCTGTCTTTTCTATTCTCTGAAATTATTTCGTCAATAAAAGGTTAATTACCAAATATTTTTTAATATTCTTTACTACATGTCCTTGCCCAAAAGGACCCTTCTATACTAAATAAATTCCCCAAATATAAAGGAAAAATTATAAAATAGATCACCTGCTTAAAGTCGTCATCAATAGTGACCTCCTTTTTCTGCCACATTTCGCTGAACTGAACGCGAATTTCGGCAAATGTCTCAGTGATTACGGCAATAAACACGTTCTAAAGGTTATTGTAAGCCAGCTTACCAGAAATGTATTTCTAACAATATTACAAAAAAAGAAGTAAAACTTCAAAAAAACCTTGACTAGCCACGCTAAAAAGAAAATAAGCGTGACAAAATAGATAAAGGCAATATGTGATGGAAATGAGTCTAAACAGTCGTACAAAACGTAGACCCAGCCCTCTTCGGAGGCCGCCAAATAAACCGTAAAAACGCTGGCACCTAAAAGCAAAGCAATAATAAAATTTAAAAAAGTCATTCTTCGAATTACCAAAGTGATCAAACATCCCGTAAAACCCTTGTCCCTTGGCGCTCAAATCCACCTTCATACACTGCATATTATCGGGACATTCATAGCCGCCAGCTCCGGGCGGCGAACACATTGTATCCGGAATCGCCAAGTCATTAATGGTCACATTCTTCGGATCCGTTCCTAAAATTGTCACAAAATTCAACTAAAACGTTCAATCCGCCCTGAAATCACTAACTGAAAAAAATGAATCGTCAATTCTTACCCGGTATGACGCAGTGGTAATCCATGTGCGCAAAAAGTTGAATTCCCATAATCGCGTAGAACGCCATGAAGAACACAAAAAATACAGTAACATTTTGTACTTGAGAACTCGAACGTCTAAAGATGCTTTTTTCATATCACAAATATTTTTCAAAAGCGAATAGATGATAATGACATCGTTAAAAAATTCAAAATCTGTCGCGAACGGAATTCGCGATTTTATTTAAATAAAGTTCATGAAATTAATCTTGGTTAGATTTTTAGGTAAAATTTGTAGTAATTTAAAGAACTTAATTTATTAATAATTTTGTTGTCAATAATAGGTAAATTCTTTAGTATAATTGTTAACAAAGCTAGTTTGATATATGTATCTTTGTAAATCGATATATGTATTTTTTGCAAAACGCTATATGTACTTCTGCAAACTCAAAGTTGGTCTCAGTTTGATCTTTCTAAAAGTACATTGTTTTCAATTTCTATTGAGGTTCAAATTGTGTTTATCATTTTTAGGCTACAAAACTTGCCCTTTTAACAATTTGAGCTATTGTATCGAACTTGTTATTTGTCAAACTATCCGTTTCTTTCTCGTTCGGTCTCTCTTGTCAAGGCGGATATCAACGGCAACAACAGCAGTAAAGAAAGAAAGCTAACGACAACAATTAAAACAGCAACGAAAAGAAGTAGACGAAAGCAAACAACTAACTTTCCTCCTAGACAATGAAAGGAAAGAAAATAATGATTAAAGAAGGAAAGAATTCCTCTTTCAATGGCAAAAAAAGAAGGAAACAGTTCCTCTTGATCGGCAGCAAAAGAAAGAAAGAATTGTCGATTGAAAACACAATTATTGGCAAATTGGTACTGCCTTCAAAGGCGGGCATCTGACGAATATAAAAGGAAATATCGCGACTATCATTTTTAGTCCTCATTCGATGTACTTTCTTTTAGAGAGGGCGCTAGCCCTCTCTAAATCTCTCTTCTCAGTCGGTTCCCTTTGGGAGGGTAGGGCCCGGAGGAGTTGGTAGGCCGTCGGCCTATCTCCTTCGTGACCTCCTCGTTTCTAGGAGCCCAAAAGCTCACCCTTTCGATTCAACGGAAATCGTTAGCGGGGACAAATCGTCTATTATCGTCTAGGAGCCACAATGCTCGCATTGGGGACCACTCGGTCCAAGAGCCTAGCTGCTCATGTTCAGATCCAACGGTGATCAATTCATTTTAATTCTAGGGATTTTGATTTGATTTTATTTTGGTTTTATTTTTATTATTTTATTTAAATTTATTGTTTTATTTAATTAATTAATTGATATGATTTAAGGTAAAATTTTGTTGATTCTGAAATAAGTACATAAATTTTCACAAATTAAACAAGTCACCACACCACATAACCTAGGGTCCATCACACTTCCACGGTAGAAAGCATTATACAAATATAATGCATTTTTTATATAAACTGCGCCCGCTTCACACAAAATCGAACCTCAATAATTGCTGGATACGATTTCGAGGTAATTTGAATTTGATCATAAGACGAATTAACCGTATGCTTATCATAGGTCGAACACAACGAATAATACCGAATGAATTGTAGTAATTCAAACCCAACGTTGGAAAATTCTTCACTGTTAACTCGTAAATGTGAAGAAAAAAAGAAATCCAATGAAAAATTAACATCAGCAAATCGAATTGATCCCAACGGCGACGAATGTATTCCGCGTTTCGCTAAGAAATTTCATTTATTAGCAGCATTTAGCGGAAATGCAAAGTTAGTTACCCCATAATAACCCGAATTGTTGACTTTAAGCAGCGCCTCGACCGTGAATATTATAACAATTAGAAAATCAATGAATAGCACCGGCCACACCAAATACGGTGCCAACTCGAAGGTATGTGTTGTGTTTATGCATACAGTAATCAACGAAAGCAGGCACGTGAACTTTAAAACCCGTTCAATAATTAAATTCTCCAAAATTGCTAAATCGAAAAAAAGATCAAATCACAAAAAATATGAAAACAAACAAAGAATTTGGTGAAAAGTTGAAAAAAATTTACTTTGCTGAGCAATTTTTTTCGTGCCACCGATCGAAGTAGCGGCTAGCAAATCCGCAATTACGGCTAAATTAAGAAAAAAAATGCAAAAAATATATAAAATAAAAATAAATTATTCGCAAATGCAAACAATAAAAAATTTAATTAAAAATAAACTTAATTGAATTCACGTTCTATTTAAATAAGACAAAAGAAATCGACGCCAAAATGGATATTAAAAAGAAAATGACATTTTCTAAAAAAAATTCTCCAAATTTCTCACCCATTGAATCACGCCTTTGATTCGGCATTGCGGTGGTAGAAGGCAAAATGAAGGACCGACGGCGGCAAGTATCACTTTGAGCTAGAAAATATTTGAAAAAATTATCGTACTCAAGCACCCTTACACAATTTAATAATTTTTACTAAATAAATTGAGAAGTGAATAAAATGGGAAATATACTGCCGCATATTTTTATAATTTTGGGCAAAATATTTTGAATGAATAGCTCTTTTTTCAAATCCCACTCCTTGCAATATGGCACTAGTTGACAAGTTGGTAACACTTCTTTATATACTACTTCAATTCCCAGAGATATTCCTTTCAAATCTAAGAAACTTTGGTTTTTTTCACGTCATCCCTCTTTAGAAATTCGAAGTCAAATCCTTTAATTTCAATTTCCAACCTGATCTTTGTTGCTGAGCGGCATTGGCTGCGGAAGGCGTCATTTTCCGCAACGGTTGTTGATTTTGTTGCTGCTGAAGCATGGTCGTGGTCGAAAGAATGGCCGCCTTCGCAACTGGAAGAGATCTTTTTTGATTAACGCTCATAAATAAACTCATTTTGCGATTATTGGATGGAAGTGGATAATCCCCATCCGGTGTACCGACCGCGTCAAAATAGCCAATGTTATTATTATAGCGCGATAAATGCGCTCCAGCCGCAGTTACCGTGCTGTAACTGCGTATCACTCCAAATGATTCATGCGAATCGACGCTTCGTTGAGCCCGCATTTGGTAAGAATAATGTTAAATTTGGCCAATATCCGCTTGCTTTTCTACGCTTTAATTTCTCAAACTTTTAACGCTAATAGTGCGGTAAAAGTCGTAAGAAATTGTGTTCAAAATTCAGTAAGAAATTGCTCCGTTTAATTTCAATTGCGATTAAATTTATTGTGGATTATTTTTCGTATAAAATTAGCGATTAACATTTGATATGAGAGCAAAGCATGAAAGTTTAATGTCGACATTCATCTTCGAAAAATGCGCCAGTTTGGGAGATTTACGCTACGCAAAAATAATAAATTCTTTTCGCCCATACACGAGAAATTACACTGCGTTTAGACATGTGGAAGAGTCGGGTGAATTTTTGCCGAGTGGGACATGAATGGGAGTATCAGATATAAAGCATTCAAAAATGGCATGTATAGTCAACAAAAAACATTCTTGTCGATTTTTATGTGCAGAACAATTTATGTCATTAATGCTTGTTGCTTTTATGCTTTACGTTGCCATTTTTTTAGATGAAAAAGCATTTTTTGGAAGGCGCAAAAAGTTTAATTTCCTCAATTATAAGAAAAATCCAATTCCTGGAAAATTAAATTGTTGAAGACAAAGAATTTTATTGTGATAAATTTTTAAAAATTTCCAAATCTTTTTTTCAAATGGACTTTTTTCTCTCGTAAGAGGAGGGTACTCTTTTCTGTGTACTTTTTAAAGTTTACAGCCAATTTTTAATTTTTAACAAAAAAGATGTTACCAAAATATGTGAAGGTGTGACTAGCGCATATTACTAAGTAAATGAACGAGATGTTCCGTTAAAAAATATAAATAAATGTAGAATTTATAAAATTTACCTATGTAGAAATATCTGCAGATTAAAAAAAATTTGAAATTTCAAATAAATTCGTGAGAAGAAAGAATAAATAGGAAATTCTTACAAATTTGAGACGATAATTTTGTTACCGGACTTTTTATTTTCAGCAACGCTAAAAAGATTGACGCCTGCCGAAAATAAATTTAAAAATGGCCAGCTTTTCATTTTTGACTAGTTTTTTTCGAAAGAATAAGCGAAAAGTGCGATTTTCACCGACTCTTTTTTTGCACGGACGATAGCATTTCCAGGATCTTTGATAGTTTAACTTAAAAGATAACTAAATATTAACTTCCTAGAACAACTTTGTTCAGGGTTCTTTAGTTTACCTATCTCGGAGAAAATATATATATCCCAGAAAAATATTAAAAAAATACCTGGAAGTATAATGGATGGACTTGTTTTTGGAATATGTTGTTATTAGACTGCCCAATAATTCAAAACAAAAATTCACGAAATTTCCAATAGAAAATATTGCAAAAAGGCTAGTTAACAAAGCGCCAGTTTTTGTTGATTTTAGGCAGCCAAAATTGTTCAGGCAAAAATATGAAAGCATTGTGCCAATATTGCCGACCATTGCCTCTCCTCAATTTATTCATTTTTTTATCAAAAGCAAAAATAAGTTGAAAATTTGAAAGAAAACAACTTCAAACAATTTTTCTTTTCCACATTTCACAATACGTAAAAGTATTCATAAAACGTAAGAACATTTTTGAAAATTTGGAGGAAATTTTTGCATAATCTAAAGAAAATAAAAAATTTCGTTTTTTTATTCCATTAAAAATTCTAATTTAGCTCAATTTTCGAATCTATTAACTTCTAAAACAGCATTTTATAGGTTAACGAGAGAAAAAACAAGTAGATAAGTGGAAAACTATATATATTTAAGTTAGTATTAACAAAATAAAAATAATTTTAACTTCCAAATAAATTCGGCTTTAATGAGCAATGAATTATGTGAAAGGAAATCATGGAAGAATTAAGTGAGCCATTTAAACAATAAGTTTAATGACGCTTTCGCTATTTTTCACTTTAGCTTGCAATATGACAAAAAAGCAACAAAAAGATAAAAGAAAATTCAAAAAATTCAACAAAGTATAAAAATATGGCTCAAATTTGGCGTACAGAAACTGCAAAAATAAATTTCACGTCGTTGTGTTAAATATGCGAGACTTTAATTAATATAGAATGCATTCTGCGAAAGGCGGAATCTTTTAAACATGCCGCTGGCACATTTAAACTTTCCGGCGCAGAAAATATTATTAAAAGATATTTTGAAAATTGAGGAAGATGAAATGAATACGAAGTAATTGCTAATGTAATTTTTATTATGTTTTTCACTAAATTTTTCGAAATAAAGGGATTGAAAGCCGTTCCCCGTCGTTGTTTATACTAATCGTGTTGACAAACATTTTATGCATTTTTACCCTCAATAATTACAACATGTACGTTAAATTACAAAGTTTTTCAACACAAAAACGCTTCACAGTTATTTAAAAAAGTGCTAGACTTTTCAGCTCCATAAAAAGACAAAAAAAGCAAAAAATATCAGCGCAAAAGCGATGTAGCAAAAAAATAAAGATTCCAAGCGTTAAAAAAGTCGAAGAAGACATACCCAAAAGTCGTGTAGTTTGTGTACCATCGTCCTCAATCATGTGAAACTTCCACCAACTTCGACGTTGGCGAGCCGCAGGCACTTCGGAACTTTTATTTGCAGAATGGGTCTTATTGCAATTCAAAGGCGGCTTCCATTTCACTGAAGGGGTTAAGCGACGAGTAGAATGCATTTTGCAAAGCTGGCAAATAAATTACGCCAAAACAGATGCCTAAATGAAACCTTGAAACAGGAAAGAAATCTCTAAAAAATGACTGATAAAGTTTCCACCAAAAATCCTAAAACATTCCCTCGAGACTCGCCTTTTTATTCCTTTGCATTTTTTGTTTTCGCTTGGTATTGGTTAAAAAAGTAAATTCCAAAACGATGCTCGTGTGAAAAACGTATTCTTTATTTTAAATTCTTAAGTCCCCACTTTTGAAAATTTGTAAACTATATGCAAGAAAACAAAATGCATATAAACAACACGTAAAACATACCAAAAATGAATAAACTTATTTAAGCATTTAAGTTTTTTAAGCATAATTTTAAAAAATATCCAAAAATATTCAAAGGCAACTTTTTTCATTTTAAATAAATGTAAAAATAATTTTTAGTATTAAATTTGAATGCGACCCACTCCAAAATTATGAAAAACTTTCTTATAACAAAAAATTGTATAAATTGATCGCTTGGATGCTTTATTCAATAAGTGTAAAAATGCACGTGAAAATCTTTTATTCCATGAAAATCTTTTATAATTTAAACGTGGAGTTTCAATGGGAAAAATTATTGAAAAATGTTGCAAAATTAGAAAGAAATTAATAAAGAGCCGCGGAAATTTTATAGATGTTTACAGATTGTACTAAAAAATGTTTATAAAAAATGTATATTTTTTACCATTCAAATAGAATTGCACTTAAAATTAAAATATAATACACAAAATTCAATCAAAGAAAAAATTCAGAAAGTAAACAGAGGATGTGTTGTTAGTAAAACACAACAATAATTCAAAAAAGATATGAACATGAAAAATATATAATAAACTCTTACAATTGATTAAAGTTTCCAAACAAGTACAAAAACCTCAGCGCCTGCCAGGACGCGTCCTCCCGCGCACATTGACGGGTGGGCCCTTGTCCGCCAAACATATTGTCGGGTCGACTTTTCGAACTGCCCTTCACGTGCAAAAAGACTTGATCTAAAAATTTGATTTCTAAAACATGAAACAATCAAACTGTAGCCATCTTCCTTTAAACCGAAGTCACATATGCTAGTGATAATTATACAATGAAAATCTTTTACAAAAAAAGGATCGTAATCCGGAAAAAACCAACACAAAAATCGCAGAACAAATATGTATAATCGGAATTATGAAATTATTTTTACTCGCATATAAGAAAAACTTCAAATGTGAAGTCTCAAGCAGAACGTCTAGAATTTTGTTTTGAATAAATTTCGGAAAGTTCCCTTTCAAATATTTAAATTTCACAAATTTTCAACGACAACAAAACAAAACGCGAAGATTTTGTTCTGAGACAGTTTGATTTGACTTCGCAATGGTAATTCCATTAACAATTAAATCAACCAAAAAATCAAATTAGCCGCTTAAAAGTACTAAATCATTTGTTCACGATTGGTGAACAACTGATTGACTTCTTATTGTCAGAAACAAAACCACCAACAAAAAAAATTACATACGTTCTTCGTCGTCGTCCGGATCATCCGCAAAATTGAATCCCATCGAGTCGGTAGACGAGAAATCAAAGACTTTCGCAACCACGGGATCATTCAATTTCGCAATGGCCTTTAGAGCAACCTCGTACCCGAAATTACATCCCGGCTTGTTGGGCGTTTCGACGATATATTTCAGTAAATCTGCTAGATCTTTTGAATTTGTAATCGACGCGATAGTACTTGGCGTAAGCACGTTCGGCCATGACTTGACGCTTGTGTTTTCCGACGGTGGCGGAGAAGCAATTGGCGACTTCACTTTAGTCGGACTGGTGTTTGACGGCGTTGGTGACCGTAACGAAAGTTCACCATCTTAAACATTACAAAATTTTACATCCTTACCGTTAAAATTGAAAGTTTTTATAGTCTGTAGACCCCAAAACTTTTGTTCTGCAAGACCACCACAAATTTCATCGCCCGCCAGCCCATATTTATAGTTTTTGTGACAACTGTATGTGAAAATTCGGCAAACTGAAACGATAAAACCCAACAACTGCAAAATAAATGCTTTCATAGGTTATAGAAAAATCAAATTTTGAGAGCCCAAAAACTATAAAAAAAACTATATATATATAGAAAAAGTTCAATTAAAAAAATAATTTCAATAATTTAAAAAATGTAAAACCCGAAAAATATTTATATAAAGTCCCACGAACATTTTTGTGCCATTTTTTGATACAATTCTCGGCAAGCCAGATTTTGAGCGCTTTTTTTAGTTCTGTTCGATCCATTCGCTTGCAAATTTTCCATAGTCACCGCACAGAAAAAGATCTTCGATTTGCCCTGAACCTCTTCTCGGTAATCGAATTTAGGCAACCTCCACTGGTTCTTTTGACACCTAAAATTTCAATAATTTGAAATTCAGTGATCGGATTGATACAAAAAACCAAAAGTGACTCACATTTCATTGCACTTGGAAATCCAGTTTGGTTCTTCCGACGCTTCCAAATCAGTCCTCAGAGAATTTCTAAAAATTGTTATTTTAATAAAAAATTACTAAAATTCAATGAAATGCGAACATGTATTGGCGTGCTTCTTCGGGCGTTTCGCCGTAAATGAAGAATTCTTTATGGCAACCGCGTTCAATAATGCTCAGAAGAAGATTTTTCGCAGCTAGTTGTTTGGCGCTCTTCTTGTTTGTGGATAGCCCTTCGCCTTCATAACCATTCATTAAGAAATGTGCCCAAAAGCGGCCCTAAAAACCCAAAATAAACTAAAAAATATGTATAATAATGAAAATTTTGCGATGATTGAAAGAGCGCGTAATTTTATTTTCAATGTTATACAAAATACTTGCATCTTTCGTGTCTTCCTTGAAAATTGGATCATCGTTGTATTTTCTCTGGCATATTGTTTGCAAAATCGCACAAGGTGAATCATCTTTGATTGGAGAAGCTGGCTTTGGCATATTATCACCAAACGGACAACTCAATACCTGAAAAACGTCAAAGAATTTAAACCATGCATGAAATTGATGACCTTTTCCCATTGCCTCCAAATAATTCATTATTACATAAAGTTAAGTTTGTACTCCCTGTTTTTTCCTCTATAAAGGATAGGAGAAGATCAACAGCAAATGGTGATATGAAATGCTAAAGAGATTTGTAAGACTGTAGCACTGTAGCTCAGTTGGTAAGAGCAGCGCCCGGTTAGCGTGTTAGTCGCTGGTTCGAGTCCAGCCAGTGCCAAACATTTTGCACTTCTCAGCAGCATTTCATACATATTTAATCCTCATAATTATCCGTTTCTCTCATGATTCAAGTAACAACTCTTCTCGTTTATAAGAGTACTTTGAAAATGTCTTTTTTTACCATTTTATTGTAACATTTTTTGGAATATTTACACCCAAAAGAAAAAGCTCGCCGAGAACGCTTCAAAAACAATTTTTCCCCTAACCAAAATTTATTTTCAATATTTTCTAGAGCAGCCTACTTTTCAAATATGACATTGATTTTTCTGTAAATATAATTTTCAAAAAAATCGGAATGTTTCTATTATAAAAAGAGATATTTGACAATTTTCTAAAAGCGGAAATTTCCTGCAATTTTTTTCTAAAACAACGAAGGTGCTCAAAAATCCTTCTTCCAACCATTTTAAACAGAAAACATACACGGGGTTTATTTATGTGTGGCTCACGGCTCTTTAATACTTCGATATGAGTAAAAATATCGTCGATACCTGGCATTTAAAGCTAAAAATATCTCGAAGAATATCTCGAACTCGAAGTAATAATTGGTGGTGCGAAATAAGAAGTACCTTCAGTCAATAACATTGACCCAAACTCGATTGTAAATTTTTCAAAACTTCAAATTGTGTTAATTTTTCGTGTTTTTTTTAACGTTTAAAAAATAATCTAATAGACGGAGTTTTGCCACGATAACTTGTTTTCTTCTTAATTACTATCTCACTTATTCTGAAAATTTAAATTTTACTTTGTAACTTTGCTAACTTCTGGGCTAGAGAACTAATGCGAAAATCCTCGTACTGGTCACCATATGAAAAGTTTGGACCCTCACTGTTGCCAAATTCTTGCATATTTACCTTAATTTATGTCGAATTTCAACACCCTTTCATTTT
Source organism: Deladenus siricidicola (assembly GCA_009724625.1). NCBI lineage: Eukaryota > Metazoa > Nematoda > Chromadorea > Rhabditida > Sphaerulariidae > Deladenus > Deladenus siricidicola. The sequence continues at coordinate 43,681 of SAUE01000050.1, forward strand.
TATTGCATTTTTACAATGAATTTTTCCGCGTTTGGGGTTGTAGGAGTATTTTAAAGTATGTTTCGAATCTGATTCTTAAGATTAGGCATACGGTTTGAAACGAACCGAAATACGCCTAAAATTACCACGTTTGTAAAATAAGAAAGTAAATAGAAAAATTTATTTTGAACATACATGTTTTCAATATTTTTTAGAATTCGTGAGTTCTAATAGTTTCGTGACAACATGGGTCGTGTGCGAACGAAAACTGTGAAGAAGGCTTCGCGGGTGATCATCGAGAAGTACTACACCAAATTGACTCATGATTTCCACACCAACAAGCGCATCTGCGAAGAGATTGCGGTCATTCCTAGCAAGAAAATGCGTAATCGCATTGCGGGGTATTTTCTTTTAATTTTATAGTAATAAATGATTTTTTTAATTAAAATTAAAAAAACATTTAAAAAGTGATTTAATCAAAGGAAGAGGTCAATAATATCCATGATTGAGATTCCCCACTACCAAATAGAACTAACCCCGAAACGTGTTGTACTACTTTTTTTTCTGGTACCTTATAATTTTCTGGGTATCTTGCCTGATTAATATATGTGGAAGGGGAAGGTTTGGTTAACCTGGCCAGTGGCTGATGCTATTAACTTTTTTTTTTGTAAACAGAAATATGAGCTTTTAAAAATACCAATTTTTTGCTTACCTACATGCTAAATTTCGAGGCTACTGCACATGGTGGTATTTTTTGAACTGCTAGATTGAAAAAAAACTGCCAGCTTGAGAGCAAAAAAAAAATTTTTTAGTTATTTAATTGGATTTTTAATATTTTTTAAAATTAATTTGCTATTGCTTTATTAACTAAAAATATCGTAACATTCAATTGATTATTTCGTAGAATAAAATTTATAAAAACATTTATTATAAGTCAGATTTTTTAGTTTTGATTTGAATCCGTAATTGAAGCCGGATTCATCTAAAACACTAATTTCGTTTTACACGGATTTTCAAATTTTTTATTTGTAGTAGGAACTTCAAAATCCGTGCAAAACTAAACTCAGTGGTTCATCCATTTAAGTATAGATATATATCAACTTCGTAGTATAAAAGTGTAAAAAATTTTCGAACATTCCAAAGCTTTTTCGAAGCTGGTTTTGCGAATTTTTCTCTTTTCGTCTAAGCCAACTACAAATTCGAAAATAATAAAAGATATCCCTGAATCTTTTTATCAAGCAATTTGTTGCATAGTTAAACGAAGTTTAGCCGAACTACTGAAAAACTGTTGAAGGTTGCCTTCCGTTAAGAAGATTTTATGTACAAAACAATTAGGAGTAAATATGTGGTTTCCCTCATTTCGGAGTCTTGAATACGTCGCAGAAAACTATTTCTATTATTATACTTTAAATAAATGACAAGCAATAAATGTAGAAAAGAACGTGACAAATGTGCGTATACTTCACGGGTAGAGTCATATTTTCATAACGTATTCGATATTTAGTTTCATCACGCATTTGATGAAGAGGATCGAGACCGGCGCGGTGCGTGGAATTTCGATCAAACTCCAGGAGGAGGAGCGTGAGCGCAGAGATAACTATATGCCTGAAATCTCGTATCTCGATCCGTCGGAGCACCCGAGCATCCAGGTTGACCAGGAGACCAAGGAAATGCTCGAGCATTACGTAAGTTTTTTATTGAAATTTTATTACTGATTTTTTTATTGCGTGAAAATTGTGTACGAAAATTAATTTCCAAATTTTGGTATGCTTTCTAGGTTATTGAGTATATTCGTTCTTTTCCGAATTTTTTCCTGTATTTTTTGCCAAAAGTAATGTTTTGAATCCATAGAATAATTGAAAAATTGCTAGTTTAAAATGTTTAAAAATCAATTTGTACTTTAACTTGACTTTTTTCAGAACATCAACTTGCCGATTGATGTGAAAAGCCGTCGTTAAGTCGAATTCTGTTGTTTCTGTTTCTGAGATGATTATTATTGCATGTTAAAAATAAACTGTTTTGTTTGATGAAATAGTGAAATTTGCATTCTAAAATTTAAATACCTTTGTCCACTCCGGTTGGGCACCGTTTTTCGTATTTGCGGGGAAAAAACTCAAACAATATAAACAATTGTTATTCTTTTTTCGTTGCTGATTTTTTCGGAGGAAATAAACGTGTTTGGCCTGTCCATCCGAGAATTTTCTATCACTCCGACTTTTCTTCAAAAACAAAAAAATGACTTGGAGTTTTCTCTGCACTCCAAAAAGTTCACCAATGAATTGAATATCTTTTCCATCAGCTGTCAATTTCTCTAGCCGCTGCCGGCTGGGAAATCGGAGATTGCCGTGTTGTTCTCCTGCTATACCAAATGTCAAATGAAAGGACTTGGCGTTTGTGCTTGTTCTGGTGCTGTGTTAAGTCGTCGGAGGAATAGTTATGAATATGCGATATTATAAAATAATAATTGAGGCTAATTTTATATTTTATTGGCCGTATAAAATTGCTACCTGATAAGTTAAATTAATAATTCGTGATAGTTAGGTGTTTGAATGATTATATTTCATTAATGAAATGCGTTAATTAGCGCCGATTTTGACAAAAGATGCTTACATTACCGTCCAATGGACTTATAAACTTGAGCACGACGCTCTTGATGTCTACGTTAAGGCTTGCCATCCAACCAGACCCGCATTCAATCGGACACCTGGGGGATTACTTGCAATCAGTCTTCGAAATTATATCACCTCATAAAACTACAAAATTTTCTCTATATCGTGATCATTTGGTTGTCGACAACGTTCCCATCCATCAGATACCGTCGAAAGATCCATTTATAATCGTATTACGATGCGATTTCGAGTCTGCTCTGCACATAACTGTATCTACTCTCACAGATACCGAATATTTCACAAAAACTATGTATGCGTCAAAACTTTGCGGAAAATTTAGCCGAAGCGGTTAGTTAAAGTTTGAGCATTTTGAAGAAAATTTGCATTTTTATTCACCAACGATCAGGCATATATGTATTATAGGTCAAAAATAATGGTAATTCTTTTACAGAAGTTTTTACAATGAGTTTTACGATTTGCCATTTTATGCCACGCAAATTCAATATTATTGTATTTGAATTGAAATGAAATTATTTCATTTGCCATTTTAATTTCGACTAAAATTGATTAAATTTCACTTCCGATTCCATGATTTTTTGGAAACATTGGTAGTGAATTGTTTTACGTAATTTTTCTAATACATTTGTTTGTTTAGCTAAATTCAATTATATAACGAAATTGTATAAGAAATAAAAAGTGATAAATCAATCTAAAATAAATGAATTATAAGCAATCAAAATTCGTAAAAATTAACGACGTAATTTTTGCTTTTCGATGAATGAGGAATGAGATGGCTTTTATAATTTTGGTTAATAATTTAATTAAAAAGACAATTGTTGAATTTATTTTGCTGCACTTTTAGAAGTGCAAAATGACGATATATGTATATTTTCCAACAATTAAAATTTTCCATCGCTTTCTCAATTACTACCACATATTGTTGGTGGGATAATGGTTTCTTAAAATACGACTTTGAAAATTTGTCCACCATAAAATAGTATTTATGAATCGGTTCAAGATGAAAGAAAACTTCTTTGTAAAAGAAAGTCGAGACATTAGAATGTTTTGGGAGACTAATCTACACTAGAAAAAGACAAGTACTTTTTTTTGGCAAAATGCGAAAGAAATACATATTAACAGAAAATGATGGAGTTGCACGAAAATGTAAGCAAATATGTTAAAGCACAATAAAAATTTGCTAATTGCAATTTTGAATAATTTGTTCCAGACTTTCTCTTCCAAAAATTCAGAAATTGTAAAAAATTTATGTCAAATACATATATATTATTTTACACCATTAAAATTAATAAAATATAATTGTAGAACTCAGGCTCGGACCAGACGAGAAGTCGGATGAGAGTTTCTTCGGATGTATTCTAAATGTAACATTGGGCAACAAGTTGGTGTTGGAGTCTTGGTGCAGGTGCCGTGAAAAAAATCTTTAAATTTTTACCCGATTTAATTTTTATATAAACACAAATGAGAGTCAGTATTATAGACATGAACAGCATGATTGACATGACATAAAATATACACATTTTACTACATAAATTACTGCGTAAATAAATTTACCGATATAAACACTATTTTTACAGAAATTACACAAAAGGGAAATCATCGGATAGTCGTTCGCGGAATTTTGCGCGTTCTCTAGACGCTACCGGAGGCGAAATTGAGTCTGTTTTGCAGAGCATAAAATATTTGGTGCAGTTGGGAGAACACGTAAAAGTTCCCGAAGGCGAATCTGCACAAATTTCTTTTAAAAATATATTCATTTTCCCGGGTCATCAGCGACTTGGAGTTCAGAACTACAGTGTTGTTAGTTTTGAGGTATGCAAATTTCAAACCGTATTCTTATTTTCATGAATTTAAACATTTCTTTCTGATATTTAAATGTATGCATGTATAAGTGTATATGTATAAGTGTAAAAATTTTCAATTTTGATTTTCTTAGTAATTTACAAAGTTTTGCCACTTATTTAGGTGATTTCACAACCGGAGCATGGTCGGTTAACTTTTACAAAAGAAAAATATCGGATTACCCGATTCACTTATGAAGATGTTATTAAAGAGCGTGTCGAATACTGTCATGATGGCTCGGAGACCACTCAAGACTCTTTCGACTTCAAAGTGCCTTTTTCATATTTTGTAGTGACATCACAATCTTTTATAAAGCCTACTTAAGTACATATGTATAAGGGAATATGTATGTAAAATCACGATAATTTTAATTTATTAAATAAAAATAATGGATTTTTTTGGAAAATGAATTATTTTTAGGTGAAAATCCAAATAGCTTTGTTTGAGACGAATGTGGCACTTAGGGGAAAACAAAACAAGATTTACACACTCCCCATTCAAATTGAGCCCGTCAATGACCCGCCACAACTGGAGGTCGGCTCACAGGGCCCACTGGTCAACTTGGCCGTTGGTGGAAGGTAATTTTGTTTATTTTAATAAAAGAAGAAAAGGGAAAATAAAGTTTTTTTTAATGTTTTTAGGTTAACTTTGAATGACGCGCATTTGCGCATTTGGGACGTGGACACGCCCACCAAAAGTGTTTTTATCGAGGTTCGGCGGACGGAGGGTGTTTCGATTTCGGATGGAAATATGTTTTCGTTGCGGAGATTCAGCCTGGCACAATTTCTCAATCAAAAAGTTATTTTTTGAAAATATTTTTTTCATCGTAAAGGTTTCTTAGGTTGTCGTCGTTTGTATGTATGCATATATATGTATGTGTAATTTAAAAATTTGAAATCAGCATACTTGAAAAAAGTCGATTTTTCTGTTTTTCAATGTACCTTAACATTTTTTGCGACCATATAATTTGATTTCTTGCAGATAATTCTAGCATCGGAGGGCGGCAACGGCGAAGTTGAATTTTCCGCACGCGATGAGTCTAGTAGCGCTTTGAATACGGTAACCTTGCGCGTTACTTCTGTGGCTGTGTCCATTTCCGCTGACATCAATAGCGGAATACGGATTCCGCATCGTTCCAGCCGAATTATTTCCCCTCAAAACCTTAGCTTTCACTCGAATTTTCCCGAAATACCGCTCAAATACTCGATCGTGGACCAACCCGAACTTGGACTTGTCGAATGTCTTCGCACAGGTAGCGAGAACGAAAAGAGGATTGTGAAAGATGAAAATGAAAAGAACAAATTCGAATTCTATCAAATGTGCTCAGAATTTGAGCAGTCCGACATCGACAATTCCCGTATTCGCTACCGTCACACCAGCCAGAATCGCCCACAAGCCGATAGCTTCAGCTTTCAGGTTTGAGTTTGATATTTTAGTTCGACAATTTATTTTTCCACTGCATATACATCATTTCAGTTCAATCAAATGAAATTTATTTGAATTTTCGAAATTCAAGTCACCAGCTCAACTTGAATTTTCCTTTTTAAAATCGTCGTATTTGTTAATTGGAAAATTTTATCCGCTTCAAATCTTCTTTAAATTAACTAAAAATATAAAATTTAACAAAAATAATTAGATTGGAAGCTGCCGGTTCAAATTAATTTCAAAAAGTTCAAGTTGAACTGGCATTTTGAACTTGAACTTTTTTCAAATTAAGCTGAACTGGCGATTTGAATTTGAACTTTTTTCAAATTGATTCGAACTGGTGACTTAAACTTTTTTCAAGTTTATTTTTTTTTGTCGGTTCATTTTCATTTTATGAAAAAAGGTGAAACACCGATTTACATACATATTTATTTAATTGATGATTTTGACAGGCAAGAATGTCCTTGCGGTCTGGATTATGCGTTATGATTGATGATCGATGCCTTACGTGTTTAGGTTCATTGTGCGGACGCGAGCACCGCGATTCACGTCTTTCACGTGAATTTCATCGCAGTCAGCTTTCGAGTTTTTATGCAAGAGTCACTTCTTCTCAACAACACCGAGCAAGCGATTATTTCGACGAGGAATTTGTTGGCGACGGCCTTCCCACAAAACTTCTTACCCGACCAGCTTCTCTACCATATCGTCGAACCGCCCAAGTACGGTATGCTCAGCCGAAGAATTGATAGCGTTGATGGTAATACAAAATTTCGGAGAATTGGCGTCTCGTCGAACTTCACCCAACAGGTCATTTTTTTTCGCGTATTGTGTTTTTTAATCAAAAATAAATAAACGAAATATTATATTAAAAAATCTGCATCGAAGAAAAACAAAAAGAATTCAATGTTTTAGCACGTAAACGAAAACGCCTTGGTCTATAAACTTCATTTCGTTCACTATTCAATTGTCAACGATTTTTTCTCTTTTCGTCTCGTCACTCCGGCGGTGACGTCTGAGCTTTTACGTTTCGACATTACTTACATTCCTGGACCCACTTCGATCTACCTCGTCAATCGTACACTCATTGTGGCCGAGGGCGCTACCCAGCAGGTTTTCAACAACAATTTTGTTTAAAAAAATAAAAATACATTGAAAGCTGTATAAGAAGGCGTTGGCAGTGACTTTTACCCGAAATGAAATAGATATGATATGTTACCGTACTCTGTTAAGCAAATATGTACTCTGTTAAGCTGACGAACAATACGCTGTGGTTGGAGACGGCCGACGACGCGAATTTTCTATTTACAATCGCTATTGCGCCCTTCAATGGTCATTTTATGTTGGCCGGTGAAAAAGGCGTGAAACATCGACTCGAAATCGCATCCACATTTTCCTCACTCGACATTTCCAATAAAAGGTAATTGCGGACTTTTAGCTATCTAGAAACTGAACAAACAAAGCGTTTATACCAGCAAACGTCAAGTCAGAAAACCACAGGGGGGCAAGGTATAACGTTCGGAAAAAAATTAAAATTTTTTTTGCTCAAAATCGTTAAAAAACTTGACGCGTTCAGCGGAACCTAACCTTAGGTTTTTTAATTGAAAAAATGCAAATTTTAATAATAGAGATTGAAAAGTTTGAAAAAATTAAAAAGTTTGTGGCTAAATTCATGGGTTATATGTATGTATTTTGATGAAATGCATTTAACCCATGTCACGTTCCCTGGTTTAGACTATTCTACGAACACTGCGGCGATGAGACGCGTTGGGACCGCGCGTACTTGATGGCCGATAGCATTTTTCGCAAAGAGTCGCGCATTCCGCTTTGGCTAAGCATTTCCATTGTCGGCGAAAATGACAATTCGCCGCGCCTAGCGCGCCACACGTCGCTTGACGTGGAGGAGAACGTCATTTACGTGATCGAGGAATCGGAGCGCGTTTTGCATCCTTCTCTGCTGCCGTGGATGGACACGGATCAACCCAATAACGGTGCACATGCGTCAGATAGCGCGGCGATTCGCGGTGATGGTCGAGATCTCGCAAGCCATAAGATGAGAGACGGAGAGGTCTACATTGGGCAGGCCGAATTTTTAAATTTTCATTTTACAGAGCTTTTTCGCGACTTTATAATTTGTACGCGCGAATTTCCCGAACTTTCCGTGCGCAATTTCACACAACGCCAACTCGATGAGCGCTCACTCATTGTCAGACATTTGAATTTGAAGAAAAACGCCAACAAACTTAGGTAATGATTCAAGAGAAGCTAATAAATAATTCTAATTGCTTTTGCAGATAAATACAAATTATATTACAAATAATGGTTAATACCGTGTTATTTGCGATATAATTCTGAGGATTAACTTTAGGTATACTGTAAGCGATGGACGACATATTATATCATCAACATTGAGATTTGTCGCTTCAAAACCATTCGTTCGGCTTACGAAAAATTGCACTTTTATTTCCCGCGACACTTTGCTCAATAGCTCAGCGCTTTCTGCCGGGTATTAAATTTTTCACCAACAATTTTGTCAATTGTTTTATTAAGTAGCGGCTGGAATTTTATATGTATATGTATAAATATTTACAAAATTTTATTTGAAAATATTTGAGACATGTATACATAAATTACTGTTACATGATGGGCTTGGGCTGTTAGAGTGTTTCCCTGTTGCCTGTTCCCTCCCCCATAATTTTGGTTGTAGTGTAGCGGAATATACTGTGCAGTTTATTTATTAAAATTAGTAAATATGTACCTCTCCGTCTATCGGACAAGCAATACGGTAGCGGGCGGGGCTAAAATATGGCACTTGATTCTGCTTGCGTCAAAGGGACTCATCCTCGAAGGGGTGAGCGCTGCCCAATGCCAACTTGACGAAGTTGGAATTGGAATTAAGGGCTTTGCTTTGTATATGTTAGCCTGCTACCAATTGCATAGTATGTATGTAGTGGGTGGTGTTTCGATATCAAGAGACAAACAGGTTAGAGAAGTACATGATTGTACATAAAAGCATGTGTATGAATAAAATAATCTTGTATGATGTGGCATAAAAGCATGTGTATGAATAAAATAATCTTGTATGATGTGGCATTATTTTTGCAGCTATTTTCTTCTGATTACGAGCGAGAGTTTGGAGGCAAACACCAATCTCGACGTCGACATCGAGGAGATTCGCTTCGAAAAAATGCATGACGCGCCGCTTTTCGCGCTGTTTCACGTCCTACAACGCAATGGCACGCTGGCGTTGAGCGATGCGTTTTCGCAGCGCGACATTTTCGAGCGACGCGTATTTTTGTCGCTTTCATTTCTCGCCAATTTCAACGGCGCAAAAACGCTGACAATTCCTCTTCGAATTTCAGCGACCACAGCTGTTCCCACCACCGAGTCAATGTTTTCCTTCTTTGTGAGCATTATTTTCATACATAATTTTTATTTTAAAATAAATCGGTTTACATTTTAAACCATTAATTTTTGGCACTCTGTTACATACATATTATACATACATATGTACCAAAATTGGATCGAAGTAAAAATTTCAAATTCGGAACACGGAATTCGGAATTTTTAAAAATTTCCAATTTTCTCTCTTTATTGCTTACACAATTTTTGATAATATAAGGCTTGCAAAACAGTTCATGTCTATGGGAAAGTTGGAGTTTTTTTGAAGTAAAAACAATAATTTTTCGAAAATTTCATGACTTAATTTTTTTGGAAAAACTTCAAATTCTGATTCGACATATCGAAAAATTCGCAACTCGGAATTCTGAGGCTAAAAATGGTCGAAATTTTCAATTTCGGACTTCGGAATTGAAAATATAGCACGTAAATCTACATAATTATAGACACCCCTTCCATTTGACACCCCTTCCATTTTTGGGGCAATTGGATTACAGTATTATAGAGAAACCCCAAAATCGAGGGGGTGTCTATAATTGTGTAGCTGATTGCGTATTTATTGATAATTAGCTTTTTGGTGGAATAAAATTTAGAGTTTCTCATCTGCGGAACAAAACACAGGCCAAACGCGCACGCTGTCAGCGGATGTGGCGTTCAGTGTGGAAATTGGCGACGAAGAAATGTCGAACACAATTGTTTTGCTAAAAAATTCGGCCGTTCAAGCGCTCTCTGCCTCCTCCACGCTAATCGACGATACGTCTCTGGGGATTTTAGCACTAAATGGTGGGGGGCGGAATGCGGCGAACGCGCCGAATTCGGACATAAAATTTTTCGTCACACAATCGCCGCGCTGGGGAGTGCTGGCTCTCACCCCACATATTTCACAAAATTCATTGAGTATTATTTCTTAAAATTTAAACCATTTATGTTTTTAACCAAAATTTAAACCATTTTTTTAACATTCCAACCAGGGCTGGCCGTAATATATTTTATATTTTCGTAATCGTAATTTCGTAATTAGAAATAATTTTCGTAATTCGTAATTACGGCCTCAAAAACTACGTAATCTCGTAATTGACTATCGAAAATGTTAACAAAAAAATCCAATTTTTAATATACTTTTAAAAATGCGCGGAAAGACTTTTTCGAAGAAAAAAAGTCTCTCTAGAGAAAAATTTCAAAAAAGAAGTTTAATGGAATTCTGGAAATTTTCATAAAATTTTGGAGTATTTTATAATGAATTTTTTAAAGAAAAAGTCGAAAATACCTACACCAAAAAACTAATTATGAGCACAAAATTTTTTACGCAAAATTGTTTTTTGTAATTACGCCTAGCCCTGATTCCAACCTATATAATGTTTGAAATTTCAGCAAAAACCTCATTCATCCACTCTACAGTAACGTCGAATAATTTTGTGATGGGATTTCACCAAAGCGACGTCAATTTCGGCCGACTCTATTACTTCAATTTCGCACTGCCCAACTCCACCGTTTCCGACGATTATTTTATGGTACACATTTCAATACCATCACAACAGTTGAGCGGTGAGCCGACGTTTGTTGGACCATGCCGCTTTACCATACAATTGGCGGATTCAAATCAATTATATCTCATTCCATCTCGAAAGTTGAGCGTGAAAGCGGGCGAAAGAAGGCCGCTCAGCGCGTTCAATTTACGTCTGTCGATACCGTCGGACATCGCCGACGACACAATAGCCACGTCGGTGGAATACCGCATTATGCGCGCTCCGTCGGCGCGTCAGTTGGCGCGCTGCGGCCACTTAGCCATACGGCAGGGAGCGAGTTCAAACTATTTTTGGCCGGTTCAAAACGCATTCGCGCACTCGGATCTCATCGCCGGCAATGTTTTCTTTGTGGCCAACAACGCTTCCTTCAACAACAACACAAACAACAACAACAACGACGATAGTGACTTCGACAACAATTTTGAGGAGGAAAGCGGGAGTCTGGAGTATGGAATTAGGGCGTGTATTGGTTCAATACGCCAGGCCAAATGCAGTCCAATAGCCAAATTGCATATTACCGTCGAGTTCGACAACAAATTTGGTTTGTCCCATACTCTTTTATGTATTTAATTTGACAATGTAAAAAATTATTAAAAATTGAATTTCAACTTTTTTCTTAAAAAATAGAAAATTTCATGTTTGATGATTTTTTAATTTTTAGGACCTGAGCTGGTAAGAAATGAAGTGCTGTCGGTGCTAAAATCCGCGAAAAGAGTCCAGCTCACGCGCAATTATTTGCGAGCAACCGACGCTGACACACCGCTCCACAAACTCAAATATCTGGCATATTTTTTCATCTTACTTTTTGATTTTACACATAATGTACATAATACATATGCTCCAAAATTTTCGTGCACTTTTACAACTAAATAAAAATTTGAAATTTGAATTGGCGCCAAAAGAAGTGGGCGGAGCCAAAAGCCAAAATGGGATTTGGAATGCCCAATTCCAATTTAGGGAGTATCATAATTGACAAAGAATAAATTTTGACTTTTCAAATTGCATTAAACGACAACCGCTAAGTTCAATGTGGCACAAAAAATCCCGTGCCGTAGTGCAGTTGAAAACGCAGCTAAAAATCTGAAAGTTGCGGTGAAGATGCGTTTTTCAATTCTCTTTCATTTTTGTTTTTGAAGTTTGTAATTTCATCAAAAACTGTTAAAAACCTCGAAAAACACGTCTAAAATGTACTGTTTGGGAGAATGTGTGTATCTCAGTGAGTTTTTGCTCAAAAATTCCCAAACTTCAGAAACATGATCACAATCGTCGGAGAATGAAAGAAAATTAAAAAACGCATCTTCATCGAAAATTTCAGATTTTTAGCTGCGTTTTTAGCTGTGCTACGGCAAGGGATTTTTTTGCGCCACCCTGTATATATGTATAATATATATTTTTGTTTTTAGATTTGGCACGTCAATGGCGGAACATTGGAGAGGCGAAAGGGTCTAACCGAAGATTATGAGGAATTTTCAGCGCAAAGCTTTTCACAAACCGACTTGAATCTGGGCCGTGTCTGTTTTAAATTTCATGACGGTGTGTATTTATAAAATATTAAAAAAATGCATTATTTCACACTAATTGTGTCTAGATGATGAAGAAGAAGGGGGCGTGGTGGCCGAAGTGGACGAGGAGAAATTTGGTTTTCAATTTCTCGTCACTGACGGCCTCCACCAAACGCGCTCTGATTATTTCGAAATTCATCGTATTGACCAGCCACGTTCTTCACCACCTCCTAATGTGCCTTCGGCCGATTCGACGGATACAATATTGAAAATCCCGGGAATTGCTACCATAAGCAAAACTTCCACGGCGTCGGCAAGAAATGTGAGTCTGGATTCGAATTTGAGATTGAATGCGTCTCCCGGGATTATATCTCCGATTTCGGCCGAGCACCTCAAATCAAGCATTCAGAATGTAAGTTTGTATTAGAAATTATTTTAGCTGAACTACATCTTGAAATGAGTTTTTTTTGGAAAATCGAAGAAAATAGGTCACTTTGTTATATATATATATTTCCCATTTTTAAATATTTTTTTACCATTTTTAAATATATTTTTCCATTTTTAAAAAATATTTTTTCAATTTTTTAAATATTTTTTCGCGGTGCTGTCGCGTTTGTGCGAAAATGGCCAAATATACAAATTTCTCTCATGTTCATTAGCCTTGTGTTCAGATTTTTTTCGTTTATCATTACATAAATACATATGTATATGCATATATATATATATATATATATATATATGTACATATGTATGTATATATATCAGCGATTGGAAAAATTTCATAAACTGAACTTTTTTAATGAACCCAAAATTCGTGTCAACGTGAACTTTTTTCGGGTTCACTTTGCGAATTCTTTTTAAAATTGACATTTTTTTCAAGTTATTTTTTCCCGTTCATAAACTTTTCTTGAAATAAGTTACGTTTTACTTTGATAAATTTTTTGTCCGTAGTTGATAATTTGTTTGGGAATCATATCTCAAATGATGAATTTCTCAGTTGATATTTTTTCTTAAATGATATTTTTTGGTAAATCAAACTTTTCCTCGAATCATAAAAATTATCACTTCGGAAAAATGCTATTTGATAAAAAATATCAATTGAGAATAATCTCATTTGGGAAAAAATAATTTGAAAAAATATCATTTTTATTCAAATTATCAACTAGGGACAAAAAATTTATTAAAAAAAACCTGAAGTTTATGCATGAACCTTCTTAATAGTTTTGTAGAGAATTTTGTGGCTTCAAAACAAAAAAATAATGAACTGTTTTGGCTC
>SAUE01000050.1:75671-88906 GCA_009724625.1 Deladenus siricidicola
ACACACACACACACACACACACACACACACACACACACACACACACACACACACACACACGCGCGCGCGCGCGCGCACGCAATCATTAAAAATAAGCAGGCACACGCGTGCAACATATGTATGTATGTACACGGCATACATACATAGACGTACATGTGTATTAATGTACGTTTGCAAACAAAGATGTGTGTAACGGTAACATATACACGCATACACACATGCACACATGCACACACACATACATACATACATACATGTATGTGTTTAACTGCTATACTGCAAAAAATCAATATGCTCAAACGATTTCTTATATTACTCGCTTTTTTTCGTTATTACATTGTTCTTTCTGCTTTCAGCAATAAAACGAATTTTATTTTCCTTTCTTCTTCTATTTCTTTTGCTCCATGCTTTGCGTGTGTGTGTGTTGTGTGTGTGTGCGTGCGTATAAAGGAAAGCTGTACTATGCTTACTTTCCTCCAGCAAAATCGTTCGCCCGGTAAACTGTTCTTTCTAACGCACCCGCTGAAACGAGTGCTAGAGCTTCTTTGTCATCGTCTTGCTACTTCTATTTCTACGACACTACTATTATTATGTCCCGCTTTCTCAATGCAGTATATTGGACTGATTGTGAGCCGATTTTACATTATTATTATGTTATAGACATTCCCTTAAATATTCAACTATTTAATCATAAATTATTGTAGAAAAATGATACTTTATTTTCTACATGCTAGTTCTATGCACTAGTTCATAGCTTATGACAGCAATTATTGATTTTATTTCATAAAAAAAGAAAATTTAAAGAATTATCGATTTGTTTTTATTACCACTTTTAATTTTGTGAAATACGCTCAAACACACGCACACACACACAACACACGTGTGAATAGTGTCTTATCAGTTTTACATACATATTGATTGTTCATTTGAATTTTTTTAAATTGATATTTTTTGGGAATAAGCAACATAATTACCGCATGTTAGCAAAATTTGTGAACTTTCTTCGTTTTAGTATTTACAAACTTAGAATAAAATTAAAATTACCGTCAATTTTGCATGAATTCGAAATATTTAATTAATTACAAATTTCTTGAATTTGAAAAAAAATTAAAATTAACTTTTTGGGCAAATTGAATTGTATTTTTAAGCTTATGAGTATATGTATGAACTAGAAAGTTATTTAAAAAAAAGTTATTTAAAATTAACAAATTATGAACTAATCAGGCATATTTTATGCACGTGTCCACAAATAAAAGAATACAATGAACATTTTAATTATCTTTCGCCTCTAAATTTAGAATAATTGAGCTCACACAAAATTAAACTCTCTACAAATTTCGACGATTTTTTATGGACGGATCAATTTTCATCGAATGTTGACGAAATTTGTTGTCGATTTCAAACATTTATTTTTCAAAATTCTTTTTTTGTTATTTTTGGAGTTTTGTATTTTAAAGTGCAATCATGACGTTGGCTGATTTTTATTGAATTGCGAAAAAAAAAATTGAAATTTATAAATTTTGTACATCGGAAAAAATAATGGCAAAATTCTAAAATTTTCTCATCTAACAATTATAGCTGGTAAACTTCTTCACATATCTTATATCTTATAATACATTCGTATTTTATAATATATACATACAGTTAGATAATACATTCTGAATCTAAATTTTACATTTCGAATTTTGCGACATTTTCATAAATATATATATACTTTACTATAAACATTAGAGTTTTTACCATTTTTACTGTGTTATATACATTTAACATACATTTAACTTGATATTTTAACAAATTTTAAACGCGAATTGACTAAATTAACTTTTATGTTTAGTGAAATTTTAGGTCTAGTTGTTAAAGTTTTGAATAATCGCAACGAAATATTCCGAAATTTTCTATAATTTTCGCCACTATTCTCAATTAATTCAGTACATTTTTATGAAATTCATTTGATCTTTGAAACAAAATTGCGGGAGAAGAAGGTTTGCATTTACTTTTTTTACGATTACTATATATAAAAGTTTTGGACAAGATTGTTAATTACTGCATTTATTTTGTTTTGTTTACAGACGGAAACTCTACTTATCGTACGAAACGCTCCTCAGCTACTGTAACATAAAAAGCGCCACGGCAACAACAATAGCAGCGCTTGTGGATTTGTTGTTGTGGTTTAAAAATTCGAATTTTGCGTACGTGAATAAGTCGTGAATAGAAGAAGAGCAAATTGTATGGGACAGAATTGCTAGTGGGAGAAGTTTCGCTGCATTCGCTAGAAACAACAGCAAAATTTTTGATTTGAAGAACGAGCCACAGCGATCGGGTTGGAGAGTGCGTTCATTGTCCGTTTACTTCTACTGCCATTTTCGCTTGATTAAGAAAAGTTCTCAATCGCTTTGAAGTCCTCCTCCTCCTTCTCTGCGTTCAATTTTTCTCCTCCTCTTTCCTCCTCATCACACACAGCAAATTTTTCGCCCCGTGAGAAAAATTTGATAAGCGCCAAAAAATGAGCGAACTCGACCAACTTAGGCAGGAAGCCGAACAGCTCAAAAGTCATATCAGGGTGAGGAATTCGTTATTTTTCTTCAATGAAATAATTTTTCACGTTTCATATTCGGGTATATAATTGCAAAAAAGGATATTAGAGAATGTTTATAAATAATAAGAGAATATTTATAAATAAAAAATATATGTGGTTTATTTTAAATTAAAAAAAGTAAGCCGTTGGCTAAATTATGGGTTCAAATTCAGGAGGCGAGAAAGCAGGCAAATGATACAACTCTCGCGTCAGTGGCCGCCAACCTCGAGCCCATTGGCCGAATACAGATGCGCACACGGCGAACGCTACGTGGCCATCTCGCCAAGATCTATGCGATGCATTGGGCCTCTGATTCGCGTAATCTCGTTTCCGCCTCTCAAGATGGCAAGCTCATCGTTTGGGATTCCTATACAACCAACAAGGTATATACTTTTTTTCATATTTGTAACTCATTTTTTAATTAAAAAATTAATTTGATAAAAATGATCTATATTTTATATAAAAATTAAAATTAAGTTATTTTTTATTTTTTAAAATTCATTATTAAAAATTACGCACAACTCTTTGATTTATGCATTTGATTTTTAACATTTTCATTTATTTACCATTTTATTAATATAACAAATTTTTAACAATTTTTAATAATATAACAAATTTGTGAATGATGAATAATAATGGAATTTAGGTGCACGCGATTCCGCTGCGCTCGTCGTGGGTAATGACGTGCGCGTACGCGCCATCGGGTTCTTTCGTTGCGTGCGGCGGTCTCGACAACATTTGCAGCATTTACTCACTGAAAACGCGTGAGGGCAATGTGCGCGTGTCGCGCGAACTGCCCGGTCACACCGGATATTTGTCGTGCTGTCGCTTCCTCGACGATAACCAAATCGTTACCTCCAGCGGTGACATGACTTGGTAAGGTGTTTGTCTAAGTTGATGTGTCTTCAAATTTATTTATTATTTATTTTTGACACAATACATTATTAAATGTTGAATATTTTTATGGAAATTTCAATTTTTAATAAGATATTATCAATTTTTTTTTAAATTTTTAATGTTTTTTTTAATTTGACAATAACTATTTTTGCTTTCGTGCCTTATTTAGCATTTTGCAATAATTTTACAAAAATTGACAATGTTATAGTGCACTTTGGGACATTGAGACCGGTCAACAGGTCACCGCGTTCACCGGCCACACCGGTGACGTGATGTCGCTTTCGCTTTCGCCCGACATGCGCACATTTATCTCGGGCGCCTGCGACGCGTCCGCGAAGCTTTGGGACGTTCGCGACGGAATGTGCAAGCAGACGTTCCCCGGTCACGAATCCGACATCAACGCCGTCTCGGTAAGTGCGAGGAAAGAGAGTAAAATGTTTTATTCTAAAAATGTTTTTATTAAAAAATAAATGAGAAATTTTTTAGTTCTTCCCGTCAGGACAAGCGTTTGCCACCGGCTCCGACGACGCGACATGTCGACTTTTCGATATTCGCGCTGATCAGGAATTAGCCATGTATTCTCACGACAATATTATTTGCGGTTGGAATTTTTTGTCTTTTTTTATAATTTTTTTGATTTATATTGCTAAAAAAAGTAAATGAAGAAATATTTCCGAAATGTAGTCTTGAAAGCTTTTGTGTGATGTGAAAATGTTATGATAAAATATCAATCCTTTCAGGTATTACGAGCGTGGCCTTCTCAAAATCGGGACGATTGCTTTTCGCCGGTTACGATGACTTCAATTGTAACGTCTGGGACTCAATGCGGCAAGAACGAGCAGGTACTGTATTTTTTGTTTACTATACATATTACATACATATAGTATATGCATATTACTGAATCTATCTGCATGGCCTAATTACCAGAGAGTACGGTATAAGATTATTTTAAGAATTATTTTACGAAACTATGTATAATACGTTAACTTCGTATATTACATATATGTATATGTGCATTAAGGCCAATAATATAGTAATTCTTTGAATATTGTAGGCGTGCTCGCCGGCCACGATAACCGAGTATCGTGCCTGGGCGTCACCGAAGACGGAATGGCCGTCTGTACCGGTTCTTGGGACAGTTTTCTCAAAATTTGGAATTAATATTCGCCGATTTTTTAAATGTACGGAATTTTTAGTGAAAGTTTTACACGCAATTTTAAAGTCACATACATATATTTGCTGTTCTTGAAGAAAAAAGTCTGTAACATTTTTACCAACCCATTGTTTTTGTGCCAGGGTAACAAACAAACACGGTAACCGATTGTGGCAAATGATTAAAATTGCGCACGGAAATTTATTTCGAGTTGTTCTGATGGAAATTATTGTTATTTTGCTGCTTTTCCATTAATTGTTTTATTATTGGATTCTGAGAATTGATTGAAATTTATTTTTTTTGTTCTCAAATTGTTTTTGTAAAGAAAGTGTCAACTATCAGCAATGGCAGCGAATTTCACCCGAAAATTTGCAGCTTTGCAATTTGACAATTGTTGCAAAATTAGAAGAACAGTTGAAGATTGTAGAATTAGTTTCCAAAACCTTTTCGCAATTTGGTAAAAATTCTCAATTTTTTCAGAAACTTTGTATTTTGTATGTTGCTTTGTCTTTTCTCTAGTCTTTTTTACTTTCAATTATATGTCGTCTTTGCAAATGGGAAATTCCACAAATGTCAAGCCAACTACTACTGTAACCGTTTGTTAGCGATCAACGCAGTAACGCTATCATCCAAAAGCATAATTATCCACTATACATACATACATACATATAATAAAAAATATACTGTGCGTTACGCTACCGTAAGCTATTAAAAGATATTGCCTGTCTATCGTGTGAATTCGGTGAAAGCATCGCCCGATTCTTATAAAAAAATAAATAAAGGGAAAGAAAAACGTTGAAAAAATTGATGTTTTTGTAGAATGAAAATGTTCTTGTGCCGATTTGTAAGCTGAATACGTCATTTTCGGCGCGCGCAATACCATACCATACCATACCGTATCCATCCATCCATCCATCTAGCGCGAAATGCCAAAATTTGGCAGTCAGCGAAAATCTTCAATTACAAATTCTCGTTCTCGTTTTTTATTATAATTTTGCTGCCGCCATTTTCGTACGTTTCTAATTAACTCTGATTAATTGAGAAATATTTGATTTTTTGTTTTATGACTAATAATTTTTCGTAATACATTTGTATATCTTTTTATCTCCTACCCCAAATACCCCCCTCCCCCTCCCCTCTCATACAATTTGCGTCCTTTTTCTCGTATAGATTCAAATCACACCAAACACAATCCAATTCTATTCTTCGTAAAATTAGCACACATACACACACACACACACAAAAAATTGTCACATAGTTTTGTCTCGATTTGTTCCTTCAAATTTCATGCTAATGACTTGTGTAACAATTTTTTTTGAAAATATTTAGTTTGTTACAATTTTTGTGGGGCAGATATTTTTGTAATAATTTTAGAAATTTATAGTTATTCAAAGACAAAAAAAACTCAATTTTCCAGAGTCTAGAAATTCTCTCAATATTCGATTTGGCTGAGATTGCGGAAAATTTTGAAAATTAATTTTCCTGAATTCATCAATAATTTTGGTGAATTTTTTTGAGAAATTGGCTCTTAAAATGGAATTGTCTACATTTTCTATAATATTTCCTGTACGTTTCTAAATTATTTTATACTGATTTTCCTCTTGTACTTCTTATATTATTATTATTATTTAAATTCTGTACTTCTTCCATTTGCAAATATAAAATTCTAAAAATGCTTCATTAATTTTTTCAATTCAATCGCAAAATAAAAATTCCATTGCAAATGTTTCAAACCACAAATCATAATAAATTAATAAAAAAACTTTTTTTTACAAAGGCTACGAAAATAAAGTTTACAAGTTTACAAAAAATAATATTGTAATGGTTAAGACTTTTTATAGATTTCATCCAAGAGAAATTTTTTAAAGCTTTTTTATTCTTTGACGAGTGCCAAGTTTTATTTTAAATTATTTCTATATACATAAATATGCATGCATATGAATTTTTAATTAAAAAATTTTTTTTTAAATTTTACAAAAAATTCTCTGTTGGATTTCAAAGTAAATTTATGCTGGCATTTACCGAAAACGAAATATGTAAAAGCAAGGTCATCAGTCTGTCATCAATTTTGATCAATTTATGTGACAAAGAGTAATTCACATCTAACTCAATTTAAGGTCACATTTTAATCTTAAAAAAGCTTACTGCAAAAGAGGCAATTGAATTTTTAAAAATTTAAAAAAGCGAGGTAATTGAAGAATACGATAAAGATCATTTAAAACTTGCACTTTCAAAATTTGCACAAAAAAAGCTTTACAAGTTTTTGAATGCGTTAAAAACGGAAGTAAGTCTTAATTTTGTCTTTTGTATTATACACATGTTAGGTATTTAGATAAAGTTTCCTAATCAGCAAATAAGACGATTTTAAAACGGAAAATTCAAGTTAAATCTTTTTCAAATTAATTTGAACTGGTGACTTGATTTTGAATTTATTTCAAATTGATTTGAATTGGTGACTTGAATTCGAAAAGTTTAAATGAATTTCACTTGAACTGAAATGGGAAAATACTAACGTGCACCAACTCGTCTGTTTCCTGGACGCAATAAATAGACCACGAAAATTGTCGACCATTTGCTTTAGGATATCTCGCCAAAAGTCAAACTTATAAAAAAAATGTTTACAAAAAAAGTTCAACTTGTTTCTTGGCGCTCGTCGTACGTAGAGAATCCAGTTTTTTTTATGAATTACCTGCCTACTTTTCTCTCAAAATTTTTTTACAAATTAATTTACACTGAAAATTTTTTTATACATATATCTTCCGGAATAACCCAATTTGCAAAAAAGGGTGGCTTTTATTTTTTGAGCCACTCCTAGAAAAAAATCAATGGATTGTGTTTAGCAAGAGGAAATAATTTGATATTTTTGTATAATTGCATTTTATTTGATAATAAAGACTTTCATTTCCTTCGTCTTTAATTAGGCGAAATAAAAAGGTGCAAAAATATCAATCTTGATCTCGAGCTCATTGCTGACCTTCAACTATACTTATCTTTTCTCTTCTGCACTGCGCGATGATACAGTTGAAAATACGGTTGGCACATTCAGCGGCGAGCGATAAATTCATCGGTGTACATATTCCGTAACGAGGAATGCGTACATTTTTGCAAATAAGAATGTCAATGGAAAGCTTTGAATTTGCAAATTTAGAACTTTTAAAAACTTTTTTCCGTTTGGTTTGAAACTGAAAAAAAAAACGTATTTTCGAATTTTTCTAGAATTCAATATTCTACAGATGAAATTACTGTAAGTGACATCTACATTTTTAATATTATGTATATCATATATTATATCTTAGGTTTCAAAGTTGAACATCAATTCAATCTTATTACGAACATAAATCCGCGTATAATTTCCGTGTATCCACCCCACCGATGTGTGCCGCAATGTAAAGCTTTATTATATTGGAAGACAACTTATGCAACGTTACCAATTCGATATTCCAATTTAACTTCATTTATTAATAAGTTCTCCTTTTTTGTGATGCTGTATAGTACAGCGCGTATTGTAACATAAAAATTGCATTTCTCTTTCTTCATCACGTCTCTTTCTTTCCTCCATATTGTTTTTGTTGTAAAAATTTCACCGGAATGCCGATTCGGAACTTTTAAAAGATTATTCAGTAAAGGAAAGAATCATCCTTTCTTCCTTCACCCTTCCTTTCTCCAAGGGTAGATTTGTCGCTGTGAGATTTGTTTTGTCAGCGTCATTCTTCTAATTTATCTTCTTAATTCTCTCCCCCCACCGCCAAAGATTCCGTTACTCCTTCTGCGCAATTCGATGAATGAAGATCGACCTGAATTGAGTGAGTGAGAGAGATACATAGATATGTAGCAATGCGCATTTTAGAGAGAAAGCAAAGCAATGTGTGAATTCTTCAATCCAAAAAGGAAGCAGAGACAAAGCAAAACGCTCCACAAAGAAAGTAAGGAAAATCAAAAGAAAAAAATCGAAAAGAACACATTATTTCTTCCTTAGCTAGGAGGCTCACTCACCATTATACTGTACATATACTTACTTCACTATTCGAATATTTGGTAGTAATTTTTTAATATGGTTTCATGTTTTTTCAAATATAATTTAATAGGCTAAATTCTAACAATAGAAAGTGGTTTGAATTCACCACACCCCTTGTACATTACCTGAAGGCTAACTTTTTTAATTCTTTTAGAAAAATCATATTTATTTTTAGATTTTAAACGCGATGTTCTGTAATTTTGTACTAATATGTAACTTCTTTTGGCTCAAAAAACGCTTTCCACGCGCCTTTTGACGTTTTTTAGAATATTACAGATATTGAAGTTTTCTGTCACAAATTTTTTATGCCCATTTTGTCAAAAAATTCAATATTCGAATTTTGCAAATTTTGCTGCTTTTAAAGAAAGGGTGCAATTTCTAGGTGCCGTCTGATTTTTTAAAATTCTGAAACAGCATGAAAAGCTGTAACGAGGAATAAGTTAAAATATTGCCCACTCAGGCCATCGTCCAATTTCGCAAAAGAAAAGTTTTCTTTTCTCAAAGATCTTTTCGAAGTCAATTCGCAATTTCTCGATTTTTGCTCTCATTTTTAGCTCTCATTACCTGAATTTGGCATATATGTAGAGCCTAAAAAGTGCAATAATTGAATAATTTTTCTGAACACCCTAAGATTCAATCTCAGAGGTTTTATTTTTTATTTAAACTATTTGAAATAAGTAATCCTAATGCGGCCCAGGAAGCCACTCAAAAGTTTTGTTCTTACAACTTGAAAAAAGAACTAAACAAAAGATTTATTTTTCGAATAATTGTTAGCAAATAAAAAAATTTTTATTATGAAGGTTTTCTGCTAATATTTGCTTTGGACTGTGTCCATCTGAAGTTGAAACCGCAGGTGAGAAAGTGATAGGTGGGGGGGGGGGGGGGGGGNTCTCTCTCTCTCTCTCTCTCTCTCTCTCTCTCACTCTCTCTCTCACTCTCTCTTTTTTTCTGCCCTTTTTTCATGATGTTCTCTCGGCTCCTAGTGTTTTTAAATGTTTTCCATTTTACCTGTCTATTCTCAGGTTGCTTACTCTCTCTCACTCACTCTCTGTATTTCTTTCTCTCTCTCTCTTTCTCTCTCATTCTCTTTCTTTCTTTCTCTTTCACAGTATTACTTTTCGCGCGTTCTCAGCTAGTCGAATTTGCTTCTCTCTCACTCTCTCTCACTCACTTCATCATCATCTACCAAGTGAGCTTATGCGAGGTTTTGATCTTGTGTCGCTGCGTTTGTTGTTATTGAACCAATAAAACAGAATGTGGATCATTATTACATACACGTTATTGTACATCTGAAATAATAATACGAACAATAATTATCTCTTCTTTTTATTTCTTCAAATTTTTTGAATTTTTTGCAAATCTTTTTTAATGAAACATAAATTTTGCAGATATTTTTTTCAAATTTGCGCAATGTTTTATTCCTGAAATATTTTTTGGACTAAACCCAGATTAAGAGAAATTCGTGATCATTGGTGTTGATTGTA
Source organism: Deladenus siricidicola (assembly GCA_009724625.1). NCBI lineage: Eukaryota > Metazoa > Nematoda > Chromadorea > Rhabditida > Sphaerulariidae > Deladenus > Deladenus siricidicola. The sequence goes on from SAUE01000050.1 coordinate 85,796, forward strand.
AGAAATTTTTAATGACTCTTCAAAAAATTTTTATAAGAAATCCGTGGCATCAAATACATAATTTCGATCACAATTGCTTCATTTTTTATGTTGATTCCTACCCACCTGTTTGTTGTTATTATTGAGTATATGTATTGATTGATATTCTCGTCGTGGTAGAAAATAATGTTCAGATACACTTAATATTTTTATTTATTTTTTTGAGTAAAATTCTTACAAATTACTTCAATTTTTCTGCATGAATTAAAAAAGCAGAAAAATGTGGATAATTTGATATTTTTGATTTTTCCTTCCAGAAATTCGATTGTAAATGCTTATGTAAATGCGTTAATTAAGTTCATAAAAATTCGGAAAAAGTCACTAAATTGAACAGAAAATTGTTTTTATTGAAAATTTGTCCTTATTATATTGAATAGCTTTCTAGTGGGAGAATTTGAACTTCCTTTTTAAGTTATTTTTAGGTTCTTTTGCTTAAAATACATACATATACCTACAGGGAATATGAAAAGAATATAAATAATGAATTTTTTAAGTTTGAAATGTCGTTACAAAAATATTTTTCAAATTTTTAGCAAATTGTATTGAAAAAATTAAATTTAAGCGAATTATTTCATAAATCGAATGAAATCCTAAATCCTAAACGTTTTTCATACATATGTACCAGGGGTAATAATTTTGAAATTCCGAAAATCGAAAATCGAAAGAAATTTGAAATACCGAAAATCGAAAACCGAAAATCGAAAGAGATTCGAAATTCCGAAAATCGAAAACCAAAAATTTGAAAAATCAATTTCCGAAAATCGAAAATCGAAAGAAAAAAATGCCGAAAACCGAAAATCGAAAGTTTTTACACCCCTGATATGTACGTTGTACATTGTACATTCAATACAATGTACATATTATGCTTTAATTTTAGGCGTTTGAACGGGTATTATTTAGTCAGTAATGATTTGGAGGAGATTATTTCTTTGTTGTTTTTTGTTATTTTCTACCGTAAACATATCCACAGTATTCTGTGCGGATCAGCACAATGCTCAACAACAAAGGTACCAGCGACAACCACAACAACAACAAGACGAAAGTACAATTTGGCTGATAAAACCGGAGGCGAGAACTGAAGAGAAAATTGCGGGGGTAAAAAGACTGCCAGAGGCGATGTGCCCAACGCGCCGCAGTAAAAATGGTAATTTTTCGCTTTTGTAGATCGTATTGTACTATTATCGAAACTGGCATTTCATTTATAAATTAAAATAATTTTTTATTTATTTTTTCAAAAATATTCAAATTTTTCAAAAAGTTATGGGATTTAAAATTTTATTGATTCACAAAATATTTACACATATTTTCGGGACAATAAAATAAGTTATTATTACAGAAAATTAATTGTTTTAATTGAATGCAAAAATTAGCTGTGAATTTGTTTATGTTATGAAATATCCTTCACCCATTTACCCGTGCCGCCATCATTCTCAGTTCTACGTTCTCATTTACATTAATTTCACCAAATTGGAAAGAAAAGCGAGCACAGATTTGTAAAAAACGAAATTTTCGCCTTTTGTTTTGACAAGAAATTACAGAAGAAAAAAAGAAAAATTTCCGAGGTCACACAATTGATCGAAAAAACGACTCTGATCTCATTTTACGCTACTTTCTCAATCTCATTTCATTCTCGTCAATGTGATAATTACATTGTAAACGAGCTGAGAATAGCATAGCATGTCCTCCACCGACCGACCCATCGTCAGTCAGTCAGTCAGTCAGTAAGCGAGCGAGGAAAGAACAATCCTGAAAAGGAAGGAGACAATGCAAAACTAGAAATTCACGCTTCTTATAAGCGCAAACTTAAGCAAACTTTCTCTTCTTTGGGCGTGTTTATTGGCTTTATGGGGGGAAGGGGGTCATCCTACAATAAATTCGTTAAACTTTGAATTGATTTAAAGGTGAAGATGACGCTTCTTTTAGATCAGTAGCCTATACCTATGTATACATACATATACTTATTGAGTAAAATAACTTTTGAAAAATTATAAGAACTGACTATTCCATATATTTCTTGGTAGAAAAAACACTGCAACTGATTTAATGAATATAATTTACAAATAAACATCGAAAAACTAAAGGTAATGTTGGGGGGGGGGCACCCCCACCCTGGAAAAGTAGTCCTTGTCGAATCTAATCCGGCACAACCTGAATGCAGTTTGACTGCAATATGACAACGTCATGTTTCTGGAGCCTCCCCCCTCCGGCGGGGCTGGGATGTTTTCAAGACTTAAAAATCCAGAGCCAAACGAAGAATTCTATGCTTCTTTGTTGATAATTTCAATAAAAGGGATAAGAAATTTTTTTGATGGAGGAATAAAATTTTTCAACACAAATAGGGGAAAATTAAGTATGTTTTTAAAATGCTCTACGAGCTCTGTCTTTTGACTTTATAACTTTCAGAAAAAAATTTAGTTTAAACTAAATTAAATTGATGTTTTCAAATTTAAAAGCGATTTTCTGTAATTTTGCACCAAATCGCCCAAAAATTTGTCCTGGGCCAAAAAACAGCTAATGAGTTTTTGTTAAATTTACAGTTTTGGGACGATTCTAAGATGGCGAAACGAAACCAGAACGAATTTGGACCACTGGTTGCTGAGATGTGGCTGTTTTAATATTGTATGTCGGGCACAGCTAAAAATCGCAGAAAAACCGGTTTTTGCTTATTTTTCTGTGCTAAGTTACTGTAACCCACAAGTATTTTATATCATTCGACGCGCATATCGTTCAATTCCGTTTTATCGAATAAGTAAGGAATCGATAAAAGTAGTGGTATTTCACTGGCGGCCGAAACCTCCCACTTATGCTACACCTCTCATGATTCTTTTTTGCCTAATAAATCAAAAATCGTTGCTATCTTACATTCTTGACTAGTGGAATTAGCTGTACAGCTGTTTAGCTGTTATTTAGCTGTTTCGCAACAGCTACGTCTCAAAATTCATAAATTGAGCTAATTTTGCACTATCAGGCAACATAATCATTCTCAGTTCATCCTCGATGCTATCTGTTGAGATTTGAGCAGAACACACAGCTTCAAAAGAGCACATACATCTGTATAACGTTTTTAGCTGC
>SAUE01000050.1:96155-106865 GCA_009724625.1 Deladenus siricidicola
TTGATGAAATCGCAAAATTCAAAAAAAGAATGAAAGAGAATTGCAAAGTGCATCTACAGTAAAAATTTCAGATTTTCAGCTGCGTTTTCAGCTGCGCTATGGCGCCGGATTTTTTTTTGAACCACCCTGTAAATTAGTGTTTAACAATGGTTACAAATGTCAAATTTAAAATTTCCAAAATTGTATTAGAAGTAGGGCTGGGCGTAATAATGCATAAATTACGAATTACGAAATTACGGTGTTTTTGACCCTGTAATTACGAATTACGAAAAAATGTGCTCAAAAAATTTGGTGTAGGTATTTTCGAATTTTTCTGAAAAAATTTCATTACAAAATCCTCCAGAATTTCACGAAAATTTCCACAATTCCATGAAACTTTTTTTTTAATTTTTCTATAGAGAGGCCCTTTTTCTTCGAAAAAGTCTTTCTGCGCATTTTCATTCAGAAGTATATTAAAAATTGGATTTTTTTGCTAAAATTTTCGATACTCAATTACGAAATTACTGTGTTTTTGAGCCCGTAATTACAAATTACGATTCACGAAAAAGTGCTTATATAATAATTATGGTTTTTTGCTCATAATTATAGAAAAGTATATTAAAATTTCATTTTTTATTAACATTTTCGATAGTCAATTACGAAATTACGGGATTTTTGAGCGTAATTACGAATTATGAAAAATATTTCTACTACGAATTAGGATTACGAAAATAATTTTCGTAATTACGCCCAGCCTTGATTGAACGCATAATGTTTACAAAAAACTGCAAAGTTTTTGTTTTTCAGACAATTTCATTTCGTCGCAAAGTGGTCACAAAAGACAACGCGACGGACTTTCCGCTCGATCGCTGCTATCACTTCCTCTTCCCGGTTGGTGGGGGTCGCGTAATGGCGCTCCACGGCGACGATTTCCGCAGTGCGGAAACGCCCATCGGCTATCACGACCAAACGCCACCCGAATTTTCGGCGAAAAAAATTTGCCTTTGTGTGGGAGGAGTTCCGCTAGCCGCCGAGAACGACAGCGAAATTTTGGTAAACGCGCCTGTCACCTCAGCCGCCAAGCAAAAACGCGTCAGACGGCAAATTTCAGGTGCAAAAATCACCAAGATATTGTAAAAAGAAAAAAAAGTAAAAATAATTAAAAAATATTTTTTCAATTTACAGTCTTGCTTTTTTACAATTGTACACAAAATACAGTACGCAACATCTTTCAAAAACAAAAGTCTTTAGCGTCGGCCACAGCGGCGGATGATGCGTTCGTCTGCTCGGACATTGCACTCGTTGAAGTGCGTGATGGCGGTGCAAAAATTCGCGTCAGCGACGCGTTCGCGCTATCGAAGCGCGCCATAATGGAAGACACATTTTCCTTCAGTGATATTTCCACGCAAATTCAAGGCGATACGCTTACTGTGCTTATGCGAAAATCTCTGAACGGTAGATTGTTTTTTGACATCTATTTTATTTTAATATTTGTATATTTTAGGAAGTGAGCCAAACGACTTTTCAGTTACGGACGGTCCCGCCACCGTTTACCTGGGCAATGGCCGCGGACCCGTGGACTTTAACAGTGCAGATTTTCCTATCGAATTGACTCGAGTGAATCTTGTCCGTGAGTGTTTTTTGAAAATTCAAAATACAGTATGCCTCGAGTTTAACTTTTCACCTTCAAGCTACAATTTTTAATAAAAATAATACACACTTACTAGCCGATAAACGATTATTTGTATTTTGCAGACCCGGAGACGTATGCGTCAAGTGTTCCGCAATTGCCACCCACGGAATCATCCACAACAAATTTCGTCGACTTTAGTACGTCTGCGAGTGACGGACCATTCGACGTGACCTCAATCCAGGCTGGTGGTGAAAATGTTAATCAGAATCTTATAACAAACGAATCGATTACGGTAGCTGTGCCCAATAATATTGAACAGACCGAAATCAGAACAACTTCAAATGCCCCCGAACGCATCGAAATTGAAGCTATAACTTCGACTATTTTCGTGCCTAGCGAATTCTCCACCACGCCATCGACGCAGACTGAGCCCACGACTCCATCACCGACTCCGGACACAACAAGCGCGGAGGAGAGGGAACACACCTCGCCGACAATGGACGAGAATTGCTTTGGAGGTTTTAAGTTCCCGGAAGGTTGCTCCACACCGGGCGCCACCCCTTGCCAATATGCCGTGTCGTGGACGGCAAATAGCGAAAGGAAAAGCGTCGACTTCCAGCTTTCTGCCCTGACGGCCGTCGAAAGGTGGACTGGAATCGGATTCTCGCCCGACGGCACAATGGTTTTCTTATTTAGCTAATTTTATTATTTTTTAAATAAAAGTATTTTTTTAAATTGCCTACGCATTCAGTATTGTCTCTTTCTTTAAACCTCATACTTCATTATTGATGATAAATTTAATTCTGGCTAAAGCAGAATTAGTTGTACATATATGTACTGAATAAAAAATCCATGAATAAATAAAAACAAAATATTTTTATTTTTAGGCCAATGCGGATGTGATTATTGTATCCGTACTAAAAGATTCCTCAATTACCGTAATGGATCAATATTCACCGGGATACGGTAGACCGCGAATCGACCAAATGCAGGACGTCTTCAACGCGGTCTCCTCATACAGCGACGGACGTGTTGTCGCAAATTTTTCGCGCAGTTTGAACACGGGCGATTTGGAAGACGATGTGGATTTGTTGACGCAATGCCAGCGCTTCATTTTCCTCCATTCCGGTGGCGACTTAGAAGGCGGCAGCGAGCAAATTCGAAAGCATTCCCAAACGCCGATTTCCAGCCGAACAAAGGTTTTTGCATCCTTAAATAAAAAAATGAAAAAAAACGATTAAAAAAGGCGATAAAATAACTGAGCATTTCTAAGAAATATTTTTCTATATTATGTATGGTATATACATATAATATGGGCAGTAATTAAATTTCATTTGCGAAAACCTCAAATCACAACTAAATTTTTATTTTTGCAAATTGCAAATTTTTGCCCAAAAAAGCTGCAAATCGCAAACCGCATATTTTACCACCCCTGTATGCTCTAGATGTTTTGTGAAATTCTAATGTAAAACGCAATACAAACGTACAATATACATAATTATTTAAATTTAGGTTTGCTTGGGTAAGTGCGGTTTAATTGAGTCGATGACAACGGCCGCTGAACCTGCAGTAACCACCGAGCAAATCAGGGTGAAAACGCCGACCGAAATCGAAATTCCCGCAAAGAAGAAAGAGCATAACGATGTGCTTGTCGCCGGCGCCGGAGGCACTAGCGATGATGAGGAAGGCTCGACGGCTACGGTAGCTATTCCACCCTCAAAGCCGGGTTTCTTCAACCGACTTTACGATGTGGTCATCCGCCTCGTCAGCGACAAATGGAGCTCCGAGCTAGAAGACTCACAAAGCGAAAGATACGCAAAATTGGCCATGAAAATTAAGAATGCTGTAAGTGGAAATTCAGAATTATATAATTATAATTCGAATGCGTAAGGGGCTAAATGTGAAAAATACTTTTTTTTGCAAAATTTCATATTAGCATTGGTCTTCGTTTTTTCTTATACATATATGTATGTATGTATATTTAACTTATTTTTCAGCTAAATCCAGCGATTTCGGAACGCTGGCCTTCTCTAAAGGAGATTCGCGTGATGAAATTCGCTGAGGGAAGCGTGCTAGCGCTTCTGCAAATCGAATTTGATGGCGAAAACGCTCCGAGTGAGAATGAGCTCAAACAACTCCTCAACGAGGCAAGTTCCTCAAAACAGTAAGAAAACAAATATGTAGTAACAGTGTTGGCTTCTGACAAAATTATTGCTATCGCTACAACCACCGCTCATAACATTTAAAAGGGCCTCACATTTGGAAGAAAATCCAAAATAAGACACAAAAAACTCAACAAAAATGGAAAAACATACTGTAACTAACTCTAAAAAAATTTTAGCTTATCGCCAACGACGCGTCAGCGGCTGCTGCGCTAAATATCGACAAGGAGGCGATGAAAGTACGCGAAAATACACAAGGTTAGTGTGCCAAAAAATGAAAATGTTAGTCATAAATTACAATTTTTAATTTCAGTGGACGTTGAAGACAAGTGGGGTCCTTTACGCGACTTTGGCGTTTGGATGATTGTGGGCGTTGTGCTGGTGATCTCGTTGATTATTTTCGTTTTTTGTATGGTTTGTATTTGCAAGCGCTCCTCACGACGCAAACACAACGTAAGAAATTGTTTGATCTCCCTTACGGGACATAGCGTAAATAAAAATTTTGGAAATTGATTATTTGACATTTTAGCGGAAATCCGTAAATTCGTTTTCGCCTCACTACGCTTATCAATACACCTCGTCTGGTTACCCCACAGGTAAACTACCGTATAAATCATATGTTTATTATTCGTATATCTTCCTTAGGCATAACGAACGCAGCTTACGTGGGCGGAATTCCGAGTAGCAAGGACACGGACGTAACCAAGACCACGGGAAGTTCGTCAGTCTCGTCCGGTGGTGGTGGCGGAAAAAAGTCCGACAAATCGCCGCAAAACCCGCAGAAGAGCGGTCGTTACGATATTTCTGATAGCGGCATGAACTTGAACGGTTCTGGCAGACAGACGAACCGTAACGATTGTCCACGGGGAATGGGTGAGACCACCTACCAGGAGTGGTTTGCCAAGGTTGGTTAATTTATTTTCATACAATTTTCCGAAATATGCTCAAAACTAGTGTTTATGCGCAAAATTTGAAAAATTTCTTCATTTAAGAAATTTTGTCCTATTCTTTCAAAAGTGCTTTCTAGCAAAAATGACGTTCACTGTTGATGATATTAAATAGCAATTACTGTTTATACATTTCAGTCGGCATTTTAGTTATTTAATTATAATAGTAATTATAATAATAACCATACATATTAGCGATGACAAGATTGTTTTACACTATGCATAATATAAAGCCGTGTTCTATTTGGTTTTAGTAAACTTTTAATGGGTTTAGGTGGCATCAAAAGATGCGCCTTCCAACTATCAGGAAAGCGCCTACTCGACGCCGCCCATCCGGCGTCAGTTGGGCAGCGCGGCGGCGCTACCGTACGGTTCGGCAACGCCTGTTCACCAATCCTACGTCACCTACCCCAACGATCCCACAAACTACTACACCCTCAACGGCGAACACAAACTCCCGCCACCATCTTACTATCATCGCCACTAATGATTTCATTGTCATCATCATTTACATAACTATATCATTCCATCTCCCTCAGCCACTTTCAAGCCTAATATTACCAAATTACTTTTGCACATGTTTCGAACGTTTCACAAAACTTTCGGGTATAAATAAATAAATAATGAAGAATATTTAAAAAAGATTAAGCAAAAACGTTGTTAAATTACATTTAACACCGAATATCGTTATATGTATTAGTTTGGTGATTATGTTTAAAATGAGTTAAATTTGAAAAATTTGAAGCAAAACTTTATCAATCGCAATTAGATCAAATGAAATTTTAAATTTGTTCGCAAAGAGACACTGTTGTTTGTGTTGTGCAATGTAATTATTTCTACCAAAATTTGTGTAAATTTTTCATAAAATTTATTCGGTTTTACAAAAATTACTTTCATATAAAATTGTTAAAATAATTTATTTGTAAAATTATGATTTTAAATTGTTCGAATAATAATAAACAATAATTTTACCATCGCTTAAAATGGCTAGTAGATGTGTTTAAAAATTTTGAACGATGATTACACTTTAAAATAATTTGCAAAAGTATTAATTTTAAAAGCAATTTAAAATTATATGCAAAAAAATATTTTAAAATAGCAGCCCATAATTAACATTCGACGCCAGAACCAGCGGACGACGAGCCTCCGCCAGTGCCGCCGCTCGCCATTGCCGCGGCGGACGCATCGTTTTCCGCGGTGAACTTGGCGAAACAATTACAGCACGCCGCGTGGTCCTCATCAAACAGTAAATATTGAAGGTGTTGAATATAGTAGATTGCCAGACGCAAAGTGTCCACCTTGCTCAGACGTCTTTCACTGCAAATATGTATGTATGTGTGTAGAAAAAAATTCTATTGAAATTTAATTGAATAAACAATTATAAATTATAATAATATTATTAAAAAAAATTACTGGTCGGGAACTGGCAGGCTATTTCGTAGACGTTCATAGCCCTCGTTAACACACCTGACGCGAAAGCGCTCACGTTCATTCCTCTTCCATACTGTAGTGCCAAGGCCTCTAAACCAGTATATTTTTGTAATTATGTAGTATATGGAATAGAAAAAAATAGTAGAAAAATGATTCTTTATTTAAATAGTTCTCAATTATTGATTTTATTTACAAATTACTGTTTCACTGATCAAAAGTACGATTCCAAAAAAATTGAAAATCACTAACTCATTAAGCTGAAATGGCAATGGTACAGTAGCCTCAGGCGCAAATGGGCTAATAATCTTCTTGGGTTTCACATCCACCGACTCCTCGACCTCATCACCAACACCACTTTGGACAAACTGATGAAAACGTTTTCGCTTCAAATTACATTTCTGTTTCTCTACATCTACAGTCAAACTTTCGGCACTGAATGAAGGCAGCTGCACATGTTGTGTTTGTTGCGCCTGTTGCGTTTGCAGCTGCGTTTGTTGAAAAGTGTACTGAAAAGCACCGAGACCGGAAACGGCGGCCGCTAGCGACGAAAAATAATTTGGTGGCGTTTGGAAAGCACTCGCCGATGTGTCTCCGAAAATAGATGCAAAATTTGGATTAGAAAATGCAGTGGTTTGCAGTTGTGGGGTTGCGGTAAGCGCGACCGCATTTGGCCGACAGCGAATTTCGTCGTTAAAATTATCGTTATTGACTGTATTAATTAGATGACTTCCGCCAGCTACAGATAGTATAACTCTTCTCGATAAAATCTCATCTGCCTCATTTTGCGATACAGGCAACCCAGCTGAACCAGCAGCTAAAAACAAGATAAATCGATTATTGTGAAAGAATCGAAATCAAAATTTTATGAAAAATCAAATTAATACCGTTAAAAATGGGGATTGTTGTTTCATTGTTTGTTGTAGTTGGAATTATTGATTCTTCTGAAACCGTCAATTTTTCTGCTGCAATAGAAATAACTGGTTGCTGCTGTTGCGTTAGCTGTTGATCGATAGATCCTGTTCTGTTTGTCGAAGACTTATCATCACACAATAACTCTGCTCCAAGATGTTGTTTTTGAAACAAATAACGAAGCTCAGGTGTAAAATTGTTTTTTTGTCGAGAAACGCCGGCTGAACTCATAATTTTGTGGTGGTGAATTAAACTGTAGCCACGTCCTAACTACCTTTCTTATCGCACATAATGCTTTATTTGGACATATTTTTTATTTTCGAAAAAATAAAGCCGAAAAATGTTGTGGATATAAAGTTTTGCGTACAGCAGCGTTTTTACAGCTGTAAAAATAAAATCAGACAAAACGCAGATGATGCGATGCGCTGCCTTTACTAATTTGCGGTATTTTCGGAAGAATTTTGACAAGGTTCATACAAAATCCCGCAAAAGGATAATATGCTTTTACCATTCACCGCCTTTCACATTCATCCACGCTTCTTTTTTTCTCTTATGGTACACAAATTATAGAATATTAACGTATAAACCTTTAAATATGACAAATTTAGCTTACGAAACAAAAATTTCACATGCGTTCATTATAATATGTATTCATAAATAAAAGTTCGCTCTAGCAACCATAATTGATTTTGATATTGTTGCAGCAGATGTGCTCAAATTAATATATGTCTAGTTCCCCAATTACTAACACTAACTTAACTGTTCAAAATTATTCGGAATGCAAACTTATACAAAAAAAAACGAAGTGTCGGTTCACTTTTTGGGAAATTAAAAAAGAAATATGCAAGACTATGTACAACAAAAACGGTATATGTATGCTCATTTAATTTTAGCTAAACATAAACTAACACATGCATGTATTAATTTTACCTACATATAAAATGGTCAGTTGCTTTTCCAAAAAAGATTAAGTAATAGTCAATTATTTGTTGCTAGAAAAAAATTTTATGGCCCAAAAAAGGTCCCATTTTGAAACAACTGGAAAATTCGATATAATTTTTTGAATACATGGGCATCAACCAACTGAAAAGCAGTGCTTTGACTTGAATCGGAGGTGAATCCAGTGAATCAGGTGAATCCGGATTCAACTAATTTCACTGCTTAATAACAACTCGAGTTTTTCATAAAAATTGAAAATTCTTTCGAAATATTCTTGCGTTTTTTATGTAGTTTTAGGAAAAAAAATTTGAAGGTGATTGCTGAAAAAATAGAGCGAGAAAATCGAATTCTCTCCGGAAGATTGACTTTTCGGTCATTTTGTTCACATTTTCGCAAGCCATCCCTCGTGTTTGTCAATTATCTCGGTCATTTTTTCACCAATCATCCTGAAATTTTTTTCCCTAAAACTACATAAAAAACGCAAAAATAATTCAAAAAAAGTTTCGTTTTTATGAAAAACTCGAGTTTTTATTGAACTTTGAAAAATAAAAAAACGCAAAAAATGGGCCGGATTCAAGTCGGATTCAAGTCAAAGCTCTGCTGAAAAGTCATTAGTTTTACAACAGAGTTTACGGAGAAAAAATCAAAGCAAGCACAATATCATCGTTTTGAAATTGACGCGCACATGAAAACATTTATAGGAAACTTTCTCAGAAAGTCCCGAAATTAATTTTTCTATAATAGTTTTACGACTTTTTTTGATGGTAGCCTAATATCCATTAACCTAACCGACTTTTTCGAGCGGTTTGGTAGTTGTTTTTTAAGCAGTGTTTCCAAATGCAGTAAGTTTTCACCATGAAACCGTAAGTTAAACGTGGTTCACCTTATTTGGAAAGCGAATTGGCAACGTGAAAAACTTCAACTCGAAAAGCAAAGTTGAAGTGAAACGTATTTTGTTTTGAAATGCCGCGGAAAATTTATTGACCCAAAATTAGTTATTTGTTTTTCTTACTTGAAAAAATCTTGATATAATTTATTTCTACAGGAAATTATCCGCGGCATTTCAAAACGAATTACGTTTCACTTTGTTTTTCATTTTTCCAAGTTGGTTGAAGTTTTTCACTTTGCTTTGCCACCTCACTTTTCTAAATAAAGTGGAGTTACTTGATCAATTCAATTGAATTCATGAAGTTAAAAAGAAAAGATTTTAACTTTTCCAATGGTCTCCCCATTTCGCCAAAAAAATTACATGAGAGAACAAAAGCAGAGTGAGGAAGAGACACAAAAAATGTGGACTCTATTTTTAGTTGTCGAGACGAGACGTCACGTCTCAGACGCGTCTAGACGATGTTTCACTTTGCCATTTCATCTTGTACTATATCAGTCATTTTTTACAAAAAAATGAATTGACATGCTTATTGCGTTGCGTTCCGTTGTCTCATCACGCTACGTAATATAAATGCCGCCACGCCGACGGTGTCGCATTCAAATTCTACGTACATCTACTATACGAACTTGAGTGTGTGACGGCTCGTGATGCAAAGTAGCGCTACGTGTACGACCGGTGTGGACTTGCGGACGGCGTGCGATGATCCCACCGGAGAAATTCTCGCTGAATTCTATCCGAACGAGCGTGATTTTGTGCACGCGGTTCATTTCGTGGAAAAGCGATGTCTTACACGATTGAATGTCAATGCTCCCCTCGCACACACCGGTCACTCCACCGTCTACCGAGCATACTCTCAGCTGTAAGTGCCATTATTTGTTTGGTCCAATTTTTTCCATTTACCGCCAAAGCCTTTTTTGAAAGCCTACTTCAGAAGCCTATGTACTGCCTGAGCTTCAAAAATCCAAGTTTTAACAATAAAAAATGAAATTTAGACAATAGAAATCTAATTTTTTTATACATTGCTGATTTTTTGTGAAGGTATCGACGATATGTAGCGATCAAGATTCTTCACAAGAATGCCATTCCCCAATTTGTGGCTGACAAATTTTTGCCCCGTGAGTTGGAAGTTACGGCATTAGCGCATCATCCGCACTTGTGCACTTGCCTGGAAATTTATGAAGCCAACGAAACGAAACTGATCATAATATCTGAATTCTATTCCGGTGGCACGCTCCTACGTTTGGTATTGAAGAATGATGGCATTTCAGGTAGAATTTTTATTTGATTTTCGAGAGCCACTGAATAAACTGCATTTTACCCCTCCCACAGAAATTAAAAATATTCTTGATGATTTCCTGAAATGAAAAAATGAACTTCTCAATCCCCCTATGAATTTTAGGTTTTCGACTTTGGATACTTTTTTGTCCCCATATTTAATTTTTATATTTTCTGCGTTATTGGTTTACATTGCGAAATGGTTATCAATTTTTTTAATATTCAGAGTCCAATGCAGCTCGCATGTTCCGACAGTTGATTGAGGCACTTAATTATTTGCATTCACACGACGTCGTTCATCGCGATGTAAAATTAGAGGTAAATTTAATATTTTAATTATTTTTTAAGGTAACAATTCCCATAAGTAGCAAACAAAAAAAATTTCATATATAGTCGGAATTTTTATTTTTACGCGCAAAAATTTAAAAAAATTTTGAATGAAATTGACAAATTCAAAAGAAATTCAAATACAATTTGAAATTTTTGCGTGTCAAGTTGCTCGTTGTGAAGAAAAATTGCAAATTTTCAAGTAAAATCTCAAATTGT
>SAUE01000050.1:126826-141760 GCA_009724625.1 Deladenus siricidicola
TTACGGTACAATACTTTCGTGTTAGGATGAATTATATTTTGTCCGGGTTTTTTCTGGTCACCCTGTATACATATGTGCTGAATATGAATATCATTGTTCATGTTTAGCCGTGTTATACGGTATTGAATCGACTTCGAAATATTTTGCGGTGAAAAACTATTGGCGTTCTTTTTTCGCCACAACGTGCAGCGCCCTCATTTTTCGATTTGCGAACGCGGTTGTCATTCCGCCTCACATTGGTGAGTTTGCTTTTGTTTATTTGCTGCTAACGTGGTGTTGATTTGTGTGTTTTGTTTGCTTATTTGTTTACTTGTATGACAACCATGGTATTTTGGTGTTGATTTTATTTTTTCAGCCGGTACGATAACTGCTTATTATCAGACGAGTTTTCCGAATGAAGTGTTCCTTGTGGAAGAGATCCCAATGTTTATTATAGTTGGGTGAGCTTTCTGCGCACATAATTAAATTTTTGCAAATGACCATTTCCAATTTGGTTAGGTTTTGACAAATACATATTTTCACATGTTTTGCTTGCCTTATTCAAATTATAATAAATAGTTTGTGTTTAGTCTGTTGAGCGGACTGCTGGGCGCTTTGTTCGTGCTTCTGCACAGACGCATCACCTATTTTCGCAAGCGCAACAGAACGTATCGTGCCATTTTCGGCAGAAAGTGAGCTGAAATTTTTGCAAAAAAAACTTGAATTGAAATTTGTTACATTTTATTTTTTGAACAAAATTTTTTTTTTTTTTTTGTTTCCAAATTTTGGCTAAAGTTAAATTCGACGTTCCCGCGCTTTTTTCTGCCGCAGGCAGCACTACGATATTTATGTTTTGGGCATCTTTGATGACACAGGTCAACATAATTTTGAATGGGCCATCCACAAACATATCGATTATTCTTGCTGATGGGATTCTCGGGCAATTCAGAAAAGAAAAGTTGAAATTTAACTTTAGCGAAAATTTGTTACATATTATTAGTATTATGTATGTTTAAATCACTTTAACGGCTTCTAATTACAGTAGTCTTGCGTTTACGATTTTTATGGCCTTTGTGGTGGGAGTAATTACATATCCAGATGGTTTTGGTCGGTACATCGCTGGAAAGGTGAGATTAATTATAATATTTTATACTTTTGTGTGCATTTCGTATTTCCATATCTAAAATTGCAGTTCACATTTCGCGAAACATTGAGTGATTTTATTAATAACTGTACAATGTCGCTTCACAACATCACCTCGATGGGCTGTGATGACGATATAGTTTCTCGGTGGAGCAACGACTACAGTAGCCTGGATAAGGGTCACGCCATGCCTAACGTATTTCCGACTTTATTGGGTTATTTGGTCGTGAACGTAAGTTCAAATGGGGAGAAAAATCAAAATTCCAAAATGCTCATTTTAGTACATAATGGTCGCAATTTGCATTACTTTGGCAATTCCGGCCGGAATATTTGTGCCGTCGTTTGTGATCGGAGCCTGCGGGGGTCGACTTATTGGCGAGATGATGGTGGTCCTCTTCCCTCAAGGCATTCGAGGTCCCGATGGCCCGCAAATTTATCCCGGTCTTTACGCCGTTGTTGGTGAGTTCCAATCGTTTGTGTGCATTTATGCAAATCAATTCCATTTTACGAGAAAATATAGGTGCCGCCGCATACACTGGTGCTGTTACGCATTCGCTTTCCATCGCCGTAATTGTGTGCGAGACAACGGGACAGTTGAGCCCACTTCTACCCGTTCTGGTTAGATTCTGCATCCTAATTATTATTTGATTATGTGCAGGATTTTGATTTCTCCGGATTGAAAAATTATTTGATTATTTTTTGACAAATTTTGGATGTATTTACTACATATTCCTTTAATAATTAGCAATTTCAGATAGCGCTTATGGTGGCGAATGCGGTAAGCAGTTTCCTTCAGCCATCAATTTACGAAAGTATAATCGACATCAAACGTTATCCGCATTTGGCGGAACTTCCGCCTTCGCGCGTAAGGTAAACATTCACGTAGAGTAAAGTTTGCATGCATGAATGTTGATATTGATTGATTTAGTGTCCACACACTCAAGGTCGAGCAAATAATGGTGCGAGATGTGGTTTACATTACGCGAAAAACCACTTACAAAGAACTGCGAGAACTTCTCATTGCCACACCGTATCTGCGGTCATATCCCCTCGTCACCGATGACGGTAGCTTTACTGAATCATTATTGTACATATATGTATGTACATACCTTAAATCCACATTTTGGCGAGAGGAAATTTTTTTTCACATAAACATGAAAAATTTCATCTTCCTCAGTTCATATATAAAATTTTACTCCACTTTACTATTTAATATTTCCAATATTTTTGAATTTTGAAATTTTTATTTTTCTAATATTTTTATATTTTGAACTTATTTTTTGAATTACGGTATTTCAGACGAGCACATATTGCTGGGCTCAGTGGCTCGCAAATATTTGCACTTTTTGCTCACACTACACCTTGGTCCCGATCCGATTCTCCAAATGAATGGCCGACGATTGAGAAATACGACGGCATCGGAGCTTTTTGGCACTTACCGCGGCAATTCCCACCTCAACATCAATTCATTGTTGCGGGATCGAAACGTGTGTGGAAATACGCTCTTGTCTATTAGTCCATTGCATGATGATCATCATTCGAGTACGTTTACGGATTTCAAAAATAAACAAAAAAAATCATTTTTTGTTGGTCTTGTTTTTGGCACACCGACATTTGCGGACGAACATTTGCGGACCCGACATTTGCGGACGAAAAAATTTTTAAAAATTTCCAATTTTTTAAGTAAATGAAAAGTTTTTTCGGTTCTTGTGGTTTTTTTGGGGCACCAAAACATTTTTTGGTTGTTTTTTAAGGTTTTCTGGCACGAGAAATTCGAATGTAATAATGTTTTTTACTGATTTTGTTGTTTTTGTGTAGTTTTTAACATTGGCGTATAGCGACCCCCCAACACGTGTACAATTCGGGGTGGGGTAAGAAGGATCTAGCAGCCTAACTGATTTTGACGTTTGACAACTCTTTTTTATATAAAAAATGATAATTATTTTTTAAATTGATAATTATTTCGTCCGCAAATGTCGGGTCGCCTTATTTTTGGCACATTTCTTTTATTTTTAGCTTTTATTTTCACATTATTTTTAGCATATAGTACATGAGAGAACATTTCTAAATGTGTACTGTAAATTTGTGTACTGTAACTGCTGTGAACTGAGTACTATTGCAAATTTGCACTAAATAATTTTTAATTTAGGACAAAATCCAATTGCACCAATTCTACTTCGACAGGCTCAAAACTCGGAAATGAGCGCTCATGTTCGTTATTTTCAAATAAATTTTTACGCTTAATAATTTATAATGTGGAAAGTAAAAACTTTAGTCCTCATCGAGTATAATGAATCGCGCGATGCAACTGCGTCGGCACATCGACTTGGATGACGTGGCTGTGGACGCGGCGCCCTTTCAGTTGGTGCAGGGCACATCCCTCTACAAGGTCCACACGCTGTTTTCACTTCTCGGCCTCAATCACGCCTACGTCACACATCGCGGTCATCTCATTGGAGTTGTTTCGCTCCGAGAGGTTATCCCATTTTTTATTTATTTTTATTTCAAGGTAGAATTCCAAATAAGTCGGTTAGGATTAACGAAAAAAGTGCAATTCAAAAATTAAATTAAAAACGGCAATGAATAAAAACTTTGCTGTGATAAAATTGAATAACATCTGCTACTTTAGATACATATTTATCTAAATGTAGTAAAATTTGTTTCAGTTGAGATTGGCTTTGGCTAAAATCTACACTCGCGGCGCAGTCCCCCCACTCAAGTCGCATTCAATTCCATCGACATTGGGTCATAGTCATTACTGTAGTCCGGAAACACACCAATTCGACGATATTTACACTTCTGATGACAACAGCAACAATAACAGCAACAATAACAACAACAACAACAACAACGATGGCGGCGGCGGTGCTGCTGCTTCTGTTGAATGTGGCATTTCGCCATCCGCGCTACAAAAAGCATTAGAAAGTGTGGAGAAGGGCAACGAACCAATCATCGATACACTGGAAGAGTTGGCCGAGGAAGACGAAGAGCTCGCCAAACTCATCCACTCTTCTCGCAAAAACTCGAAAGGTTTCGGCAAAAACAGTCGCAAAACGTCGCGAAATGTGGGCAGCTTTTCTGGCGAAAATTCTGGAAGCCGAAGACGGTCGGAGGTGAACGAAGTTCATTTCGATGCTGGCGATGCCGGACAATCGGAACCGAGTCCCTTTGCTGCTGCAGACGGCAGTGATCGGCGCGGAATGAGCGCCAATAACTCAACGCGCTCATTCGACGAATTGGCGCGCGAGTACGACACTCGGTGCAAACACTCCGACCGATAATCATCATATATGTATGCACATGTATATGTACACATATACATGTACAGGATTCCACCTCGCATATTTTTTGTTTAAATTGTGATTTGTGACTTATATGTATGTTTAGATGGAGTTTGTGACTTTTATATTTTTCTTTAAGAATTTATTGATATTTTTCATACAACAAATAGTTATTCCTAATTCAGCGCTTTATTTACTAATTGACCACAATACTCGAAGTGTATTGGCTCTATCAGCAATGACACAATTTGTCGATTTCAGTGTTGTATTTTGAATACTTTTTGAATCCACATGGACCCTAAAAGTGAGTCCAGACAATATGAAGGCGGAATGATCTGGGATTCAAGTAGTTGACAGCACTACGTAGTCGATTTCGAATGCGCCAATTCATTTGAGAACTTGAGAACTTATGACGTGTTTTATTTCTAAGTGAAGAATTTGTTAATAATATACCATTGTTGGCTTTAGTGGAATTTGCCTTTTTAAAAATGCGTAATAAATTAAGGGTATTCTTTCCCGTTGTTATTTTAGTAGAGTATTGTTGAGAATATTATTATTATTTTATTATGTTTTCGGGTTTGTTACGACTATATTGGTATACATTTTAATGTTTCATCATGTACATATGGTGCCGTACACACATGTGATTGTATCCTTATATATTTAATAATAAAGAAAAGTTTATTGTTACTTTTTGATCCCCGAGACTACACTGCAACGAACGATTTGAACTCAAACCGAAGAAAAAAGACTTAAAAAGACTCTTTAAAAACGATTTTCTGTAATTTTGAACCAAATCGCCCAAAAATTCAACTATGTATGTATGTGTAGATCTCCACCAAGGTGCTTTAAATGAAGAGAGGAGCATCAAATAACTTTATTCGGCTCATTGCCGTTTATCGATGATATACATATAACATACATTAACACATTGGCTAGCGCTGCACAACGCCGGCGGCTGTACGCTTAATAAATGACACTTTTAATAGATTACAGCGTGTTGGCTTTAGTCCCCGATTGAACTACATATGTGGCTTAGATATTTTCCAATTTTATACTTGTAGATCACAGACATTAATGAAATATATAACTGTGAATTGCTTCTTTTCTTGAGATTTTTTGTTTTATTTTAATTAAAAATTTTATAAAAAATTGTGGAAATTGCTATTTTTTAAGCTTAACAATCCGATCAAAGCTAGCCAATCAATCAATAGCCAATTAGTTTTACCACCGCAAAGCGATAGGATCAAAGTTATAACATTTGAAATTTTTTTTACCAATTCAGTCGATTATTATAATTTAAATGCATAATAATGAAACAACTAATAATTACTAAGCATCTATTTATATGTAAATATGTATGTATCAACATTTATCCTTCAATAGAGTTTAATTTTCAATACACAGAGTAGCCACACAGTACAGTATGAAGTTGGTTTGATGCCTTGGTGCACATTTCCATTTCGTTAACGATGTCTAAACAAAAAAACATAATAATTTGATAGAAAAATGTTGATGTCTGTGGCATTTTTAATGAAATTATTTTTTGAACAGATCCAATTTTCAGGGAAAAGTGAGCATTAATTTATTTTATAGAAAACGGATTAGGCTCGAACGGGGGGAGGGGGGGGGGGAGGAAATCTGAATAAATAAATTTGTTAATATAGTTTGCAAACGAGAAAACATTGTTTTTAATTTGTTTAATTTGCTTTTTGTTTTACTTTTGAGTACAAAACACAAAACCAACTTTTTCTAAATTACAATTTTTTCGGCAAACTTCATTTTTGCATATTAAAAAAAGTCAATTTAATTTCAGTTATTGGGAAAATTTTTTAATTTTCCAAATGTTTATACATTTTCCAATAATTCAATACAAATACGGCACCTTAACCAAATCGAACGAATGTTTGCGCTCTTTTCCCGAAACGAACAAATGTTTGACCGCGTTTGCCAAACCTCACAAATGTTTGTGCTCGTTTCTGTATGGGCGCATACAGCGGCATTTGGCGTTGAACGTTTTCTTCTTCGGCTAATTGCTGGTAAATATCCGGATTTAATTCACTTTGCTCGTCTACTGTAATATATTCATATATTATATACACACATAAATTGCACATAAAATATTTCATAAAAATGAAGCCGAAAATTTAAATAATTTGAGGTGATATTTTTAAAACAGTTGGCCAATACAAAAAACAGTTTTAAAATGTTTAAAAATGATCGATTACCGGAATTGTCGAGAAGTTGAGAGGTGCTTAACGCATCTAACGGCACTAATACCACATTCTGTTGTGACGCGCCGAATCGCTGCTGCCTTTGTGCATCTCGCATTGCTGCAACAACAAAAAATATGTGTCAGATACAGACATATATGGATGAAAAACGTGGATGAAAAACGAAAACGTGGATGAAAACCCCCAAAAACTGTCAAACGCAGTTTTGCGCATGAACCGGCTTTTTGCTTCGAGCGGCCGGCCAGCTGTTCCATTTTCAATTTTATCAAAAATTTCCCCCCAACTTGTACTTATAAAAGAATAATTGAAAACCGTTGATCTTTGATCTTTGGCCTGTAGCATGAAAATGCCTCACAAATTGCTTCTTTTTTTGCAAAAGGAATTTTAATTAATTTTTTAAGGAAAACATGGTTTATGTTTATGTTTATTCCACGTTGAGTTGAGTTCTGTGACTTTTATGACTCCAGCCTTAGTCAAGTCAAAAATAGCTAACGACTCGAATCTGGATATGACTCTAGGGCCACTTTCTTCCAAGATCAATGTATTCGACTCCAGAAATTTTCTCTAGTTGCCGAAGTCGTTGGGGTTGGTTACATTTCAGATTTTTTTTGAACGACTCAAATTTTTTCAGATTTCTATCCCAGTTTTTCCTAAGGCATTCACAAAAATTACGAATGACCTAAATGACTCGTCAAATTTTTTAAAAAATTTGAAATCTCCAAAATCATAGTGATTCCGCGATTTGAGTCGTCCAAATTCGTCTTTTTAATTTGTTTTTTTATGACTCCGGAGTCGAACCAAGTCAAAGCACGACGTCAAGCACAAAGCACAAGTTCTTTGATGAATTATAAAGTGGCTGGCAATACCGCGAAATAAATCAACCTTGCAGTAATTCCGCGGTTTCTGCCAGCGTCGGCACCTTGCCCTGCCTTTCGATTTTTGACAAATTTTTACTGAAGTTCTCGGCTTGCCTCGTCTGGTCTCTGGAGAGGGACGCTCCACGAACAATTTCGCTGTAGTGGAAAAATCCGGCCATAATACAGAGTGTGTACTCAGCTATCCTCATCTCTGTAATCAAAATTGATTAAAAATTTATTTATTTTTCACATATTCTTAAAAGAACATTTTACAGTATTTCCAATTGAATTTGCACGTGGCATCAAAATTTTATGAAGATTGCTCAGCCATAGCCTTATGAATTATTTTGCAATAATTTGTCCTTCTGCATTTTTATATTAATTTTAATTATAAAAAATAAACCATGAAGATTGTTTAGCAAAAAATAATTAAAACTTTTTTTACATCTATTTTAATACTAATAATTTGCAATTTCAGAAAAATGTTAATATGTATAAAGAAGTAAAATATGTCTGAAAATAAAATTTGCGTCAGTCCAAAAGAGCCCATATGGAAAGATTCAAGATGTTTTATAGGATAATCTTTTCCGCCGCAACTTCAAACTTAAGATATTTATTTAACGCTGTTTCCGATTTACTTCAAAAAAAGTTAAAAAAAACGTAAAAATTATACAAAAATTATAAAAATTGAAGGACAGAATTTTGCTTTTAACATCTGTAATATATTTTAATAAAAAAATAATAAAAAAATTACCTGTTAGATAATCAAATAAATACAGAAATATAAGCAAATTATAATATGAAAAATTGAATAATTAATTTGTATACTGTAGCGATTACGATTTAGCGAGTTCCCACTTCTTTTAAGAATAGCAGAAGTATATAAATTAATTTTTAACACTTTGTTTACCTGAAAGAAATGTAAAATAAAATTACAAAAAAGAAATTGCAAAAATATTATTGTTAGATTTGGTTGTTCCAAAAGTGCTGAAACCTATCCGGGAATTTACTATGGGTCAACTTGTCAATGTATTTGCATCAAAGTTTCCCTCCGGCGTTTTTTCGTCGTGTGCTATGAGAATCTGAAATGCTTTTGGGTTTGTGAGTCGATTACAGTAACCACGTATGGTGTTTGGCTCACAGTAAAGCTACAAACAGGGCTCAATACCTTTGGAGTAAACTAATATAAACAATTATAAATTTTTACAAATATATGAAATTTATAACAAATTATTGTATACACATTATTGAGTTTAATTATTTTCATTTAGTTAATTATTAAATTTAAACACCGGATATATAAAGTTAATTTATTTTAAAAATTATAATATTTTCAAAAATTGAAAAACTTTGGTTGTGTTGATAATCGAGTAAATGGAAAATACGAAATCAACTAATGAGTGCAATGTGGGCATGTGGGCAATTATCCAATATCCGATAAATGTTTCCTATACATATATTTATAATTTTTATAATTTATATATATTTTTATAATTTCTTTATGTATTTATAATTTTTATAATTTCTTTATGTATTTATAATTTTTTATCTACTTTTTGCGAAACTAAGTTATCTAAACATAAAAAAGTTATAAATGTACGAAATTCGTTTGAATAAAACATAAACTTCAAAAATTGAGAAAAATTTGTCATAATATTCATTGATTGAATAATAAAAATGTCTCAAGCAATTTGAATATAAAACAAATGTAAAAATTCGTGAATTTTTAATGAAAATTTAAATTTTTTCGCTCCTCAACAACAAAAAATGTAAGCTCATATATTAGAAACTTTGAAAATTAAGCAAAAAAGTTTTCTTTGGGGAATTTAAACTTATTAAATAATTTGTATTAAATTTAAATTTGTAAATCGATACATATTTATGTAATTTGCTGACAAGGGGAAGTGAACGACCATAATATGGATTTTCTGGTCATGCTACTGTATAATTTATAATATATGTATATAAAACAGAAATTTCAATATATTCATACATCTGCCAATTTCTTACTTCCAATTTCTTACTCTCCATAGTAAACTCTAACCTGGTTTCAGCCGTATTCTGAAAAATTTATTTGCTAGATAAGAATAAGAAGTATCTCATTATAGTAACATGTAATACCTTCTTACTTTGATTGGGTAGCTTAGCTTACGATAAAACACACTCCTTGCACTCTGCATTTACTTTTTATTATCTTAGCCAAACCTTTGAAATTATAAAGGTTACAACAAATATTAATCCTTACAATTATACATATGTACATATAATAAGAATAAGTATGCTATGTGTACCGTAATAATTGAGCTTACAGTAATATCATTACGGTAACATACACATAAATTTTTAAAGGAAAAATTTGCCGTAAGCAGATGAAATAATCCTACTCTGAATTTCTATTATGAAAAGCAAATTTTCAATTGATTAATAATTTTTAAATAATTGAAATTATTAGTCTCTCGCGATTTCGTGTGATATTTAAAAGTGATTTTTGACTTAAAAATTATTGTAACGAAAATTCACCAAATAACATTACAGAACGAATATTTAAAAAATGTTCAATTCAATAAATTTTTAATTTTAAAAAGTATAAAAATGTAACAATAAGTAACGAAAGTTGCCAAAATTTAATAATTTAAAAAGGTTATTAACAAACTTGATCATTCTAAAAATGACCCGAAAAATTGTTTTGAAAGAAAAAATGTGAGCAAAATTGCAATTTTTATATTTGCTGTGTTAAAACATCATAAATGTAATATTATGATATTAAGACTATTATTTATACATTCGTGTAATTTTTATGCATTTATTACAGTCGGCGAATGTCTGAAACATATTTTGGAAAAAAACATTTTTCTCGATTTTGCCTACGCAATTTTTGCAAATATTCAAAAATGTGGAGTGGGATCAAAAATTTGACGTCATACATATGTATGTATGCAGTGCATACATATGTATGTATGCAGTGCATACATATGTATGTATTCGAGAAATCAGAATTGTCAATAACCCGCATGTTGACCAGGGTTTCCAAGGTTAATTTTTAACTTTAGCTGCTAAAAAATTAAAAATTAAAATACAGGTGATATAAATATGTACCAGAGGCATTTCCGATTTACGTATTTACGGCTTTTTTAGCCCAAAATTTACAATTTACGAAAAATAAATTTCGTAAATTTTCGCAAAATAAAATCGAAGTAAAGTAGAACTTTCTTGAAGAAATTAGAAAAAACTGAAAAAAATGCAAAATTTTAATCAAAAATTTTTGATTTTCGATTTACGAAATTGAAAAATTATTTTCATAGTTCATACGCAATTTCGATTTATTTACTCGATTTTTTATCAAAACTTTAAAAATGAAAATTTTCGAATGAAAATAAAAAGTTTATGACGTTTGTTTGCATTGCGCAGATTCTTTTGGCGATTAAATTACACATTGGCAATAATTGTTGTAATGTGCTTTCTCAAAAGAAGCATTGGTTGGCATTCTAGAAAATTAATCAATTTTTCGGTGTAATGCAATTTTCGACTTTTTCTCTTATATTTACTCCGCCTAATTTCACTTACTCGATAGTGAACAACAACGCCATTTACATAAAAAAAAATTCGAAATTGTCACTGCTACTTTCCGAATGACCTAATAATACGAATTATACAACCAAAACCACCGTAATTATGTGTTGATTATTTAAAACAATAAAGGATTTTCTATTCTTAGATAATTATACACAGTAAAATTTGCATACATATACATATAGCTACATAATGTAAAATGCAGCCGTAAACATTGGTAATGTAGAAAAAGTAAGCTTCCATCAATCATTAATTATGTTCAAAACGTCAAAATATTTAATAAGCACAGTGATGATGAGAGTGTGGTAGAAGAATTACACAATAACAACAACAACAAAAATAACAACAACAAAAACAAACAGCAAATCGCGAGGTGTGCACGACAACAACAACAACAACAACAACAACAACAAACAACAAATGGCGAGGTGTGGTGCAAGCACAGTATATTGGACTTTTCACATTTCCAGAAATAATGTACGCCCGAAAAGGCTAAGAAAATTTGGCAAATACTTAAAAATACGCGGCAGTCTGACACGTTTTTTTAGCTTTTTCACAAATTGCAAAGGCTTGTTTTTCTTGTTTAAAAAAATGTCGAAACTTTTTTTTCAGGTGAGTTTCCGGGCTTTGTTTACGCTTTTGGCATTGTGTAAAATGGTAAAAACTTTTTTAAATAATAGAATTTTGTCGTTATTTTGGGCGAAATTTTTGACACAGAAGTTGGAAAAATGGTGAAATTTGAAGGTGAACACGAAGGTAAATGAATTATTTATTGTGTTTGACATTTATTCAACTTAGCACCGCTAAATTTAATCTATTTAAAACCAATTTTGGCTTCCCCAATGCAAAGTTGTGGGCGGTTTATTCTGCAAAAAATTATATAAAAAATAAAATATTTCGAAATACATTTGCAAAAAAACAAAAACAATATTTGGCATAAAACATAATTAAAATTAAAATATCACATTATGACAAAAAAAGTATAACAAATTACAATTACAAGTTGCATTACTCGACATAAAATACATAACGCAATCTACAGTATTTTCTAATCAGCGATTTCTAATTAAAGATACATATGTACGTAGCTCATTATCCTGCAAATTTTAATACCCACATTTCTGTTATGTTTACTTGGATATTAAAGTTTTGCGGATACAAGAAAAAATTGTTAATACTATTAGATTGTTCCAAAAAGTATTGAGCCTAAGCCTCATTATGGTCCCAGGATTCTAGGGAGATTACTGTAACGTGCACACAGTGATCCTGGACCCAACCAAATCTATTCCAGATACGAATAGCAAGCACGTGGTTTTTTTCTAATTTTGGGATGACCTTCAGTGAAGCTCAAAGCAAGTCTCAATACTTTTGGAACAACCTAATATAATCATAAGTAATACAGTAACATTATATATGCAAATGCACAGTACTCAATATTCATAATCACGATACTTTT
This sequence comes from Deladenus siricidicola, assembly GCA_009724625.1. Classification (NCBI taxonomy): domain Eukaryota; kingdom Metazoa; phylum Nematoda; class Chromadorea; order Rhabditida; family Sphaerulariidae; genus Deladenus; species Deladenus siricidicola. Next base: position 139,347 of record SAUE01000050.1, read on the forward strand.
ATATACATGTGTTTCGAATAATATGCATATTTAAATTTATAAAAGCAATTTGGTTATGAAATAGTAAAAATAACATAACCAAAATAACGTAATTAAATCACGTATTTTTAATACATTTATATAATAAGTTATTACATACATATATAAAAATATTAACACCTTAAAAAATATTAATACCTTAAAAAATATTAATACCTTAAAAAATATTAATACCTTAAAAAATATTAATATAATACCTTGGAGCGAAGGAGGATCTTTTAATAATATTTATAACAAATAGAGGTTAGGTATGTATGTAGATGCGAAATAGATGAAGCTTGACTTTTTTTTTAATTTTTCGTCTTCAAATAATATTCTTTTCCGTGTGAAAATGTTTGTGCCGTTAAAATGTTTTTTCAGAGCATATGTAATTGAAATTGCTATTAAATAATTTACATACGCTACGACTTCAACGCACACACAAAAAAAAGTCTCGCAAAAATATGTTTTGAACCAAAAACTCATGCAAAAACACATATTTGGCCTTTGAGAAGTTTGTTGATATCTTATCTTACCCAAACTTCGCGAAAACTACATAGCAATATAGCTAGAATTGTGTTTAAATTTTTTATTTTAGGTTAATGAAAAAAATATTTTAGTAAAATTTGAATACTTCTGCATTCAACTCAAGTTTTATGCTCAGTGGATGCTCGTATGTATAATAAGCCTGGCATATCTTGGAAATTAGGAAATAAAGTCGTCGATAGAAACAAAACATTTACGCGCTTTTTCGCCAATTACATTTAAAATTTATAGAAAAAATTATTAAATTTCTAACAATTCGGGGAACGGCGAAAAAAAGCCGAACAAAAAAGCAGCATCTCATTTAAGGAGTTTGAGAAATGAAACGAGATATGTCTTTATTTCTCCAAATTTTTTTCCTCCAAAATGAATTGTTAGATTCTCATAAAATGTAAATTTACTGCCGGCCGGGGGTGTACGAATAATTGTTTCACGCCAACTCATAGTGCAAACCAAATACTTAATTAACACTAGCGGAGCGAATTCGATGCTCACCACTTCATTACAGTAAAGTGAAGACAGTACCGTAATAATTGGACATCGGCTTTCGTTGATATCAATTATTATCGTAGCGTTGTTGAATAAAAACAGTAAAATGAAAAATAAATCATAAAAATTGCATAAAAATTACTTTATTACTGTAATGAAGACAGGCAGTAATGAAGGCATTGGACATCAGCTTCCGTTGATATCAATTATCGTAGCGTCGTTCAATACAAACAGTAAAAAGTAAAATGAAAAACAAATCATAAAATTTTTTTAATAAATTACAATTTGTTTTTCTCTCAATTATGAAATATATGTAATCTCAATAAGTTTAATAAATGCTTGAGAAAAAACTTTATCGCTTTTCGAATTGTTCAAACAAAGATCTATTAAGTGGAAGTAAATTTATGTCCCATTTCACAATACATATATATGTACATAGAGGACTCAACATCGGATGTGATAAATCGAACATTTGCAGAATTAAAAATGACTTATAAATAAATAATAAAAAATAAATAATAAATAAAATATTGTTGCATGGGTGTTAAAAGATTTAAATTTTTTATCACATCAGTTTATAAAAAAATATTTATTGCAGAGCTTCCATTTTTTATATTTGTTAATTCCTCATTTACTACAATCCAGTGACGCAAGATGCAAATTTTTTGTTTCCGAATTGCACTTAAAACCCACCTCTATTCGCTTTTCATTAGTTTTAATTGTATTTTTAAGCTGAAAGCTCATAGTCTCGTCAACAAAAAAAGAAATTATGTAAAAAAACTTTGTTCCATCGGTAAATCTTTTCAGAACATTTGATGAAGCCAAAAAAAATCAACTCCTTCTACTATTGCAATAGCTACATACTGCAACGCCTTCTACATAAAACACTTTTAGATATTGAATTTGTTGAATGTTGAAGAAGAATGAATATCATTCCCATTACAGTATACATCATGCAAAAATGGGTACAAATAATAAAAATAAGTAATACGTATAATAATAATCAGCTACGGTCACGCAATGCACTATGAAATTTAACGCCTTTGGTACGTTTCTCGCCGACCGGGCGAAAACTTTCAAAAGCTTGGTGGGCTTAAGAACTTTTATCTACATTATATGTATGTACATATAGTCCTTTTAAATTTGCCTTGGTTAAAGGGGCGTGAAGTATTGTGTCATTATTTCATTTATCATTTTTCGTTTTTATCAGCAATTAATTTTCACATTTTTTGAACAATTTTAAATATAAGAAAGTTGTCGAAGTGGACATTTGCATCGAACTCTTCTACGCACGGTGCCGAGGTCTAATGTAAATTTTGAAGCCAAAACTGAAACTGAGAGATTTCAGGCTGGAAACACATACC
>SAUE01000050.1:158634-169535 GCA_009724625.1 Deladenus siricidicola
TGGCTTTGTTGGCAAAACAAAATTTTTTAACCGACTTTTACTGCTTCCAATTTTCTAAAATTAGCACGTAAAATACCCAAAACCACTTTAACTATAAACTATATACTAAAAGTAAAAACCGTATATGTGCTAAACATTATCTGCAGAATTTATCTCACCGATTTAGCTTCCACCGCCGTTTTTCCACGATCGAGAATTTCGAAGAGTTCCGAAACCTTCCAAAATACGCTTCGATAACTAAATCTACGCAGCGCGCACCATGCCAAAACGCGCGCATCGCGACGCAAACCGCGTAAGACCCGACTACTGTCAATTATAGGCGGTAAATCAAGTGAGTAACAGACACGAAATCCATCAATTTTTGACCTCCTGCCAACAATTAGCTCCACCAAAATCTCGACGTTCTCACCATTTGGCGAAAGACGCATTTGAATCGGCGCAGAAATTTCTTCATAACCAATTAGAGCACAGTGCGAAACCTTGAGAAAAACTATCGGACCATCTTCCAAAATTCCATTAAACCTCATTTTGAACCATTTGCCCGGGTCAGGAGTCTCGTTAAAACTAAAACTGCAAAAGTGTTAAAAATATATCGTAATTAAAAAAAACAGTAAGATCCGTAAATAAAAATAAAATCATATTTCAATCGGTATAATTTTTCAGAATAAAATTATTCACCACATCGAAAGTAGCTCTATCCTCTAAACCTAATAATATTTCTCCAAAAAATTAAAAAACTAATATGTTTAGAGAGATGTATGTCATCGTTGAATCTTTCTGAATAAATCCTAAGCAATATTTTTTGCGAAAACCCTACAATTTTCGGCTCTACCTTATAAACAAAACATAAAAACCTTTCAATTTCCACAGCAAAATGCGAAAGTGCGAGATTGGCGGCATACAAAGAAACAAACTTCTTGCCAACTTTTCGAATAACAACACCGACAATTTCCTGCAAATTATTGTAATGAGTGTATGAGTTGAAAAATGTTAATAATATAAACAAATACAATTTATACAGCAATTCAAAATTCAAATTACCACAATTTCCTCTTTCGGCGATGCGCCATGTTTCGAGTTAGAAGAAGTGGACGTGACGTCTGACGATCGATTATTATTATTCATTGTTGAGCTACTAGGTTCAGTTTTAGTAGCCAGCAACGTTGTGTCCGACTGAGACGATTGTTCGGTATTTACGTCGTCAATGGACGCAGGCCGATGCAGTGAATTCGACTTCGACGAGTTCGTATCAATCGGCTCCGTTTTCACATTTTCCTTCCCACTGTCGTCTATCACTGTCTTGCCAATGCCAAATAATTTTTGCAAGGATTCGTTCGCTTCCCGCTCCTTTTCGACATCATCGCACTCGCCCTTTTCCTTGTCCTCATTTGCGATAAATTCGGCCTTTACGGCCGCCAATTTTTGCTTCCTTCGCTGCATAAATTCGACAGCAGTTACCGACTTTGGCTTTCGTTCGGATTCCGCTTGTTTGCTGTCTAAAACAAAAACTGTTCGATTAAACATATTCTCGCTAAATTTGCGGTAAATTAATACCTTCCGCTTTCATCACTTCCAATAGCATCTGTTTATGCGTAGATGAACCGTTCAAAAACTGTGACTGTTTCGGCACATTCAAACCACTAAAATTTTGAATAACAAACTCACGCCGCCGATGTCCTCCACTGTCATTCTCTTTTTCGTTCTCCTTATTGCTATCATTTCCTAATTCGACTCCATTGACTTGAGCTTCTTCATTTTGATGAGCTCCGTCCTTCGATAAAATGTCCGCCTAAGCCTTAGATTTATGTACCCCTAGCCTCCTTTTATATACCCCAGGGCATTTTTTGGAATTTTTGCCAGAAAAATGAAATTCGTGATCAGCGCATCAAACTACGTAGGAAAACATTAAGTTTTAATTATTTTCTTTGGAGGGAGGGGTAATTAAAGTGACCCCTTGTGGAACTTTTTAATCCGACAAAAAGACGTGTTGCATCCGACCTTGTGCCGGACGCACTGGATGCACGGATGCATTTCGNCCCCCTACCCCAATAACAACATCGCCAGCCAAAAAAGTTACATAGTCAACGCCGATGTCAGTCACTCGGCCACTCTATAAAATTATTGAAATTATTGGGGTAGGGGGGTAAATGCAATTTATCCGTTATAAGTCGCTCCAAATTGGCCTAGCCGAGTTTTTTTTTATAATTTTCAGTGGAAACGCATATCCGTTAACATCCGACTCCAAAGTTCCACAAGGGGTCACTTTAATTACCCCTCCCTCCAAAGAAAATAATTGAAACCTACGTAGTTTGATGTGCTGAACACGAATTTCATTTTTCTGGCAAAAATTCCAAAAAATGCCCTGGGGTATATAAAAAGGGGCTAGGGGTACATAAATCGAAGGCTTAGGCTCTGTTGAACTAATTGTAAGTCTAAATCTCTGCATGCTGCGAGACTCGCCTAAGGCGTTCAACATTAATTGAAAAATCCAAATATAAAATGTTATAAATTAAATAAAACATACACCATGTAAAGCAAGTCAATATTATTATCTAAGATCTAGATAGATAGACTAACGTCTAAGAAATCCAAATTATTATGGTTCAGAATGCCGTGGTCAACTTCGACAAAAAAAATCAACTTACCATCGAGTAGATTTCATCACAATCAATGGATAACGACACCTCCGCAATGCTTGGAACGTCTTTAACCATCCTTGCGAAGAAAAAAAATCAAATATTATTTTCTGTTAAAATTCATACAAAAATATATTCAATAGCAAATAACCTCCCAAATTTTTCTGATTCCAAAATCTGAAAGTTCGGTTGGCTTATAAATCTCGCAAATACTCCATAGAAATCGAAAACATAGTTTTTTACTTATCACAACAACCAAAATAGTATTTTTGTATTTATTACATTCAAAAAATGCAATAAATCGTGGCGCAATGCCAAACGAAATGTAATCTAGTTGATTTCGTTGGAACGGACCAATATGGACACCAATGACTACTGAAATTTTATTGAGCTAAAACATATAAATTAAAATTCAACAATGAAAAGCGTATAACAACGGTAATAAATTAGACTGTATAAAAATATTGTAGAAATTGTAAAAGGTACATGATGTGAAATTTTACGCGGCAAATCTCCTTCTTGCCAAATTTATTATGACATCGGCCGCGTGACCTCGAACGGTCCACGCCATCGAGCGAAGCGATAGTCCTCGCCTACAAATGGCACGTGGAATCGTGATAGGAATAACTTTTTTATGCGTGTTTGTTTCAATCATTTGCAATGCCAGCTTGTCCATCATGGTCGAATATCCACGTTGCCAATGCGAGGGACTGCTTCCGTACACCGGTGCGTAAATGTACCTGTCAAATATCGTTGTCAACTATTTTGATAATATAGTTATTCTTTAGCCAAATTAGCGTAAACAGATATTAGTTCCACAACTTATAAAAGGAAAAATTACTTATCAGTAGCAAGTATTGCGCTGTACAGACCACAGTTTCCCTCCTCATCACGACCTCGTTTTGCTGGGAGGTCGATGAGCATAATGTCTTGCCGATATCTCCTCCTCATCTCGGACTGGAGCCGATCGTACGTCCTGTATTCGTCGATTGAAGAGACAATTAGCATCTAAAATTTATATGAAAGGCGCTTTTCCAAATTGATCATTCCGTACTTCTATTACTAAGTCAAATATTGCTGTAATCATTTCTTTCTAGCTATGAGCAAACAACAAAAAACAAATAAAAACACTTACATTTTCGTCCACAAACGCCATGAGATCGTCCATTCGAAGATTGGTGTTATTCGATGGAGGCGGAAATAAAAAGACCTGCAATAAAAAATGCACTTCTTCTACCTCAAGAAAATATTTAATCAAAAATTTTCAAGAAATAACTAACTTTTTTAAAAGTATTGTATATTTTAATTAGTGTTGACCATTCCGGTTCGGTTTTCGTGTTCCGTGCAATAGCCTTCTAAATAAAAAGAGTCCGCCAATTGCGGAAAAACAGTCAACATTGTTTATGAGACAAAGATCATTCAAAAAGTGTTCAAAAAAATCTAAATGTTAACGACTTTTTAATTCCGCATTTCGATTAAAAAATTGTACATAAATGAATAAAAATGACCAAAACTTTCATAGAATTTTATATGAAAATAAAAATCACTACGAATATTTTAGCTCAGGCGAAAAAAGTACCTTATATCAAATTTAAAAAATCAATTACCAGTAAAATGAGTTATTAAAATACTATATAAAATAAAATGCCACATTAAAATAAAACAAAATTTGCAGCTTTTAAAAATAAATCATTTTTTGAAAATATTAAACAAACGTTCGAGATGATTGCTTTGCTAACGCCATTGTCTACAACGTCCTTTCCCGACAGTACAATATCCATTTCCCTCTTATCCAAACGAAAACGATTTTTCAAAAGAAATAGATTCATACTGTCGTCCACTTGTTTTGATGCCATATCCGCCCATTCTTCATTTCTAAACGTATATCCTCAATTAAAATATCATATTTATGAATAAAACAAAAATGAAGGTTTCTTCTTGCTAAACAAATTTAAAAAATACTTCAAAAGACTAACATTAAAAAAGCTTGAAAATTTTCATAAAAACACATAATAAAAATCTAAACAAATTTTCATCCCAAAAATTTAAATAATGATGGCACATTCAAACACGCTAAAATTTCAAATAACGCTATTTTACACTTCATATGTGGTCCACAAATATATTGTTTTAAATTCAACAAAGAAAATTTGGAATTTTTTGTAATCTTTTAAATTAACTTTTAAATGATGCTTCCAAAGGTCGGGAGACAAACTGAGAAAGAAAATAAACCATGAGTAAGACCAGAAATCAAAATAAGTTTTTGGAACCCTATCGGCATGCTCCGTATTTTGACTAACAATTTTAAAATTACCGAAATATCAACTATTTAGAATTTTTTGTTAACTTTAGGATTTTTTTAATGGCCTAACACCTTAAAAATCACAATAATAACGCCAAAATCTGTGGAATGCCCTTAAGTGGGAAACAATGAAAGTTTTCTGAAAAGCGTCAGGGTCTGGCGCAATTTTCGTTTTTTTTAATCTCTCGCGGGAAATTGGCAAAACCAAAAAAATCAATTTCTCCACTTCTAAAAAAATTGTGAAGCTCGTTACGTCATAATTTGTTCAAAAAAATTATTCTTGCAAAATAAAACAAAAAAACCTTTAAAAAGATACAAATAAGTACAAAAAATATCAACAACAAAAATATTACAAAAAACACAGAAAATTCATTTCCGACAAACTTCACCCAGATATCCATTTTCTCGCATAAAATATCAGAAAGATTAAAAATGAAAAATTTGGGGTCATTTAAATGAAAAGAAATTTGCGAAAGTGAAAGGAAAAAGGGGAAAAGCAAGTGATGAATAACCTCAAAATCCATTGCGTAATAAATTCTTAAATATGTTGAACTCTTAATTAATAAATACATCGCAATGTTTCCAGAATAAAAATAAAAGTAAAAAATAAAAATTTACTTTTTATATAAAAAAATAACTATTAAAAAATTGAAAAAATTTCAATTAAAAATTTTTAAAACTAAAACTTGAATTATTATTTGAAATTAAAAAAACAAAGTAAATTCTTTAGCAGTTAAACGTTGAAAAATAACTCCTTGAAAAATTGTAGACAAAAAATAAAAATAGAGCATTTAAAGCAAATTACAATGCATACCTATAAATATACTTCACAAATCGTTTGACGCCAAGAGGCGCAAAATCGTGTATGTTGATGTCGTATATATTCTCTTCTACTAATGCATCCGATGGCAAACTATGTTTGAGAAGACTAATACTACCATCCAAATACGGCAAAGTATGACGGTCGGCAATAAGTATGACATTTTCGTGTTCTAAACACACAAAACAATTAAAAGACATTTTTTCTAAAACTGGACCAACTTTTTTGACAATAAAAAAAGTCAATGTCAAAAAAAAAGTCTGAAAATGCACAAAGTAGAAGGATAGACTAGAGCTCAGAAGAAATTTAGGCGAATTTGGTTGTGTAGAAGCTGAAATATGGCCGTTCAAAGTTGCCCAAACGTCAAAAATTGCATTTTTCTTCAAACTGGAATAACTTCTTGCAGTTCATCAATTTTTACCATTAAAAAGCCATTCGTCGCGCCTTGTTGTGCTCTTTCAGATGTTGTAATCAGAGTTTTTGAAAAGTGACCTCATTTTAGCAAAAAACCGATTTTGGAAATGCCCTTCACGAACAAATTGTGTTAAAATGTATGCTTCAATGAAAAGTCTCCGTGAATCCATTTTCGGACAGAGCATAAAATTCTGCATCCGATACATTACATTTGGGGAAAAAATCGGTTGCCACCAATGTCCAAAACGGGCTTCAAACATTAAAAACTTCGATTTTTCTTCTACCAGAAAACTATATTATTGATATTTCCACTTGTTAGACTACCTCTAGTCGGAAGGCGCGTCGAATGGCAAAGTTCATTCTGAACGGATTAAAATTCACCGAGTTATGGCCATTCTCAATTTTTTCGAAAAAATCACAAAATTCTGAGGTTGCAATTTTTGAAAGACCATATCTCAGCAACCAGTTAACCAAATTCGGAAAAATTTCAGGAGCCTTCCAAACTTTGCTGGGGCTTTCGAAAAATGACAAAAAATCAGGGGTCGATTTTTTTCGGGGACACATCGTGGTGCATAATTACAGAAAATCGCTTTTAAAGAAATCCGAGACATTGACTTTTTTATTGTCAAAAAAGTTGGTCCAGTTTTAGAAAAAAAAAGTAAAAAAATTCCGTTTTCAATCACGTTTTTCCTCCACGAATTCAATAGCATCAGTTTTTTTAACATACGGAAATAAGAATAAAAGATATGAAGACGGTTTACTTAAGCATAAAAAACGACGAAATAACAAAAATCGAAATAACAAAATAGTCCACCAACCCGATCAAAAAACCAATCAGTTTTAATTAAAATGCAATAAATAAATAAATTTTTAAAATTAATGTAAAGGAAAAATGTGCTTACTTCAAAATTTCACTTTTCATTTTTAAAAGTGAAGAGGAGCCTAACTCAATATTAAATGGCCCTGAAAATTCCGTGATTCGGAATTTTCTTCCAATTTTACAGCTTAAGCTTGATTTCGCTTGGAAAAATTCTTTAGTAATTTATCAAAAAATGAAGAAGTTTTTCATGTTGTCGCTTCAATTGAATAAATAAAGTGAAATGTTTCATTTTACAAATCTATTTTTCTAAATAAAATTAAGTAAACTTCACAATGTCATGGTAGACTTCACTGTTTCACTTCCAAAAATATTGACTCAAACAAACCCTTCAAAAATTAAAAAGCATTTTATTGTAACAAACCGTGTATAATTCGTGCAAATTCCACTTGGAATGTAATGATATCGACAAAATCAGCATAGTAATTAGTGTCCCTGTAAAAATTAAATGATTATTTGACCATTTCTCATACCAAATTCAATCCGCACATTCATTAGCCTTCAAAAAATCCACATCTATAGCTTCCAAAACTCATATGAAACTTTTAATTTTTTGATAAAATAAAATATTGAGCAAGCGACTAATAAAACATTAAACTAACCACACAGATGGCGCTGCGAGAACAATAAGCGTCCCATTTTCCCTTGGTAAATTAAATGGTAGAACAAGTTCAACTGATTGTAATGTCAAGCTTACGCATAACACTAGTAACACACTTGAAAACATTTCCAAATTATTACGCAATAAAATTAGTCCACTCGGTTAATTGGAAAATATTGACAAGTTCTACCGGTGTTATACAACAGAAACAACACTTCATAAAACTGGATTCAATATTGCGGCTAATATTTTGAAAGGCGGGAAAATCCCAGCTAAGGTATTTTTCATTGATATGTATTGCTTTTGTTTATTCGCTATTTCATTCATTCAGTTAAGAGACCACATTGCCATAAGGGAACTGGTTGAAGTTCCTCCCTTCTCTACCATGCATCTTGAATCATACATTGTGCGCATATCAATGTAATGTTGATTACCTTTAATTGGAAATTTACTTCAAAAGCAATGATTCCATTACCAAAAGCAATCATTTCTTTGTAATTGTTAAACTAAAAAATTTGCATGGCAGCGAGAAATTTTCATAGCACATCCCTGTTATCATCATCATCACTGTCCTCATTGGATAAAGCCATAAAATAATTTCACGGATGTTATCCTCGGGACAAACATTTTTGAACAAAAGGCTCACACCGTTGCGCAATCACCACTTTTTTATGTTGCAATTAGCACACAACACCGGTGTGATTGTTTGTAATCCAATGCATAACACACTTTGCAATAAACCTCAGTTTCGCTATATGCAATTTTGAAGTTGTTCCTTATCTCTTCCTCCTGCAAAACAGGTTTCAAAAGTCGAGAAATACATGCAAAGAAAAAACTAAAGAAATAAAATCACAGAAATATTTCACACATTAGGCAATATACGTGTATGTATGTAAAATTTTGTCTCATTTCTCACAACATCGCCAGGAGTGAAGGAAGTGAAATCACCGCAGCCAATTGAAACAAAAAAAATGAAAATTCGTTTCGCAAATTTCAATTACTTGAGTCTTCTTTCTCCATCCCTCGCATTCACTCTCGCTTTCCCTCACAGAATTTCACCCATATGATTGCATTTGAATAAATGATTAAAAAGTAAACTCGCAATGATGTGCAAAAATTGCAAAAAATTCAAAAAACAATATCACGTAAAATGATAATAAAAGATGATATAATATCAATTGTTTATCTATGTCGCCAGGACTTCTCGTCTTATTTTCATTTATCACGAGAAATAATGTTCATAATAAATCTTTTCAAAGCATCAAAGTATTATGGATTTTCCGAGTTGGCTCGTGAGCCAATTTTTTGCGCAATTTGGAAATTATGCAATAATTTTCATATTACTCTTATTGTGTCTGAATTCCACAAATCTAATTGAAAAACATTTCTAACCATGAATAATAAAGAAAAAACCTGCCAAGTAAATATAAATACATATATTGTATTGAGGGACCGTGTTGATTACATATATCGATTAAAGCGAAAACTAACTTATTCTGAGCCCGAGAGATGACAAGCAAGTGTTTTTTGTAAGTTATTCTAGTCATAGGTGACACTAACATAAATGTATCATTATATATTTTACATACGTTCATAATTCATAGATCTTACAGATCACATCAAAAAATACGTAACAAATATGCAGACAAAAAATCATTATTCAAATCATACTTTGAGGGGGAACGAAATTTTTTACTAATTTTTAAACGTTCACATGAGTGCTTAGATATTTTTTGAAATGCAAAGCTTACACGAAATCTTCAAAAAGTATGAAAAATCCAACAAAAATCTCGAAATTTCTTAAATAACGATAAAATGTATTTCCGAGAAGCTAAACACAAAAATTTTTCAAAATGTAACGCAATTTCACTGCACGAAATAAAAAAAAACTTCGTCAATGTGACTTTTGTTTTTGCCGTTTTGGGTGAGTTTCGGCCGTTCCGTGCGATGGTTTCGTTTAATTTATTTTCAACCAGCGTGACCTCCTCGTGCCTCACTGTGATTCAAATCATCCTTATTATTGAATACTTACGATAGATTACGCGTTATAACAAAATTATGATGAGGATAATTGCGGGATCCGGAGTTCTTATTTTTATTTTTTGCGTTCCATTCGGTAATTTTGAGCGTGTTCTCGTTCGTAATTTTCTAAAAAATTTCGCAATTATTAGGTATACATGAAAAATTCAGATGTAAATAGAGTTTTGCAAATTGCTTAGAAATTAGAAAACAAAAATGAAACCCATTACTAATTTTTTTTTGTCCTTTGCCTAAAATTAAAGCAGTCGTACAAAACCTCGCTAGAATTTCGGGAAACAGTTCGTTCTCCAGTAACACTTGGTTTTTCCTGTACCGGCGATGCAAAATTATTAGAAACGCTTCCAGATGTTTCAAATAGTTGCGAGCACATCGGCGAAGAGACCGCGGTATAAGATTCGGCACTTAGTCCCGGCAAATCAGTTGTGAATGATGCAGTTCTCTTGGGTCGTTCGGACTTTTTTGGCCGCTTCCGTTTTTTATCTAAATTATTAAGTGTTGAAGACGATCGTATTATTCTAAATAGCCGAATTTTTATACAGATTAAAGTCAAGAATATGGTCACCAACTACTTCACGCCCGGAATGGTTTTAAAGGTAATTAGACACTATACCAAAATATTTAGCGTAAAAAGTTAAGGCGCGCTAGTGACTTTACGACCTTTATACAATTTTTTATATGTTGATAAACTTAATAAATTAGGTAAAATATATCAAGATAGATTAAATTATTGAAATTATTTTCAAATTGTTTGACGCAAGCGATATTACCTTTTTTCTGTACTTATGTCCGTGTCCAATTGAATTTTTGATCAAATATTATTGCCTTTGAGGCGTTAGTTATGAGCTTATTTTCGTAAAACTCCAGAAATTCTTATATAATTTTAGCGGGAATTTTTATTTTCCCTTGTTTGTCCTGAACAACTTGGGGTAAGTGATTTCTACCTAATTGGGTTTACACTGATAAAATAAAAGTTTATACGGTTCTTTTGTGATATCGGACCACAAAAAAAATTTTTTTTTATCATTTTTTTAGGTTTTCTGGCATGGGGAATTCGAATTTAATAATGTTTCTTACTAATTTTGTTGTTTTTGTGCAGTTTTCGACATTTTCACTGGGGGTGGGCGGGGTATAGCGCCCCCCCCCCAACACGTGTGCAATTGGGGGTGGGGTATAACTACGTGTTGAATATAACGTGTTGAAGTCTCCGAGTC
>SAUE01000612.1:18600-34688 GCA_009724625.1 Deladenus siricidicola
GTTAATTACAATGTATATGTATACAGTAAATATGTCATTAACTCTTGCTCTTAAGATTTTCGAAAGGTCGCATTTACACGTACATTGGCGAAGTTTTGGTAGCAATAAATCCCTACCGTAAGCTCGACATTTACGGACAAAATTTTGTGGAGAGCTACCGTAACCGCGAGCTGTACGAACGGCCGCCGCACATTTACGCTATTGCGGATCAGGCATATCGCCAGATGAAGCGAAACGGTCGCGATACATGCATCGTAATATCTGGTAAGCTACAGTGTAATGTCAAAGTTTGAGGAATTGGCAAACATTACTCCGTTAATTGAAGGTTATCGTAGGTGAGTCGGGCGCGGGCAAGACGGAAAACAGCAAATATGTGATGAATTATTTGGCCGCCATTACCAATTCTTCCAAACAAAAACACATTGAAAGGTTTGAATTTAGCTTTGAATTTGAGGAAACGATGTATTATTGTATTACTGTATTTGCACTTGTATTACTGTACATATTTGCAAATATTTTAAAGTAATCTTTTCTTCGAGTGTGAAGAGTAGATTTTCAAAAATTAGTAAAAATAGCATTTATTTTTTTTGGAAATTTATGCACCGTAGTGCTTAAAAATAAAGTTTTCCTTCATACACATATATCCCTCACTCCTTCATACATGCATATACATATGTATACATATTGCTTCGAGAACATTCAGGGTGAAAAGCGTTCTCATCCAGGCTACACAGCTGCTCGAAAGCTTCGGCTGTGCGCAGACGAACCGCAACGACAACAGCAGCAGATTCGGCAAATTTATGTGCATAACCTTCAACTTCAACGGCGACCCCGTCGGCGGGCACATCGAAAACTATCTACTAGAGAAGGTGAGAGAGCGAAGATTGGGCGAAAATATTCGTAAAAATACGGTAGCCGAACGCCGTTTGAGCAAAATTTTTTATAAGACTACGATAGCCGAACGGTAATTGAGCAAAAATTTCTATAAGAATACGGTACCCGAATTTTGTACATATATTTTTTAGTCTCGGTTAGTGCGCCAGCAAATTGGTGAGCGCAATTTTCATGTTTTCTATCAGCTTCTCAGCGGACTAAACGATAACTTCATAAAGGAATTGGGTCTTAGTCGGGACGTGGGTAATTATTTCTATCTGAATCAGAACAACGCTTCACAGCCCGAAAACGGAAAGGTTTACTTTTTATTTTTTGTTGTTTTTCATCGAATTTTTTGTTGTTTTTTCACCGAATTTGTTGAAGATACTTTTTTGTGGTTGTTGTTAACGCTACAGTAGTAAATTCACAGGCGAATTCGTCGGAGGACACGCGGAATTTCAAACAAATCGAAAATGCCTTCAAGTTGATTGAGACCTTCGATTCGACATCAATTGCAAATGTGGGTGACAGAGATTAATCAACTGATATCATTTCAAAGTTATATCATTTTAAGCTGATATCATTTAAATGTTATATCATTTAAAAATGATATCATTTCAAAGTGATATAATTTCAATGTGATATTATTTCAAAGTGATATCATTTTAGATTAATTTTCTCTTATTTTTTTTCGCGGTTTGGTTTAATTGTTTTTTTGGCTAATTTTGATTTTGATTATTATTAAAAAGTTTCATCCCACAATTTCAGCTGTGGAAGATTTTGGCGGGCATTTTACATTTGGGAAATATTTCCTTCGAAGAATCGTCGCGCGACAATCAACCCGCCGAAATAGTCAACGCGCCCGCGTTGGAGCATTGCGCGCGCTGCTTCGAAGTGACGCGCGAGGAGCTGACGCATGCGCTTTGCGGACAAGTTGTCGCAGCGGCGAGTCGCGAAATTGTGCGCAAAACGCACGACGTGAGCGCCGCCTTCTACACAAGAGACGCGCTAGCCAAGGTGGGCTTAGTTTTGAGACTTCGCCATCCATCACATAAAGCGATTGAATACTTTTTGAATCTTAAAAATGGATACAGTTGGATCAAGAAAAAAGCGAATGCATTCAAAATAGATCCAATTTGAATACATTATTGCAAAAATGGATTCAGTTGGATGCAAATTGCATCCAACATAGATCCGTTGCCTATGTGGATCTATTCAAGTTACAACATTAATTTTGAGTTTTTGGAGAAACCCGCCAAGATAATATTAAAAAATTATAATTTTCGATTTCTGTATCTAATTCTTCACAAGTTCCCTGTCGTACCCATCTCTCAATCTTAGCTTTGCGCGTTTTTTCCCCACAAAATTCAAAACAGCCATAGAGAGCAAATACTTATGTAATATGTAGGATACATTTAAAATAAAATTTTCACGCGCTATCTCCTTTTTTGTAGGCAGTGTATGAGAGACTATTCTACTGGATTGTGTCGCGAGTGAATAATTCCATTCAAATTAGCGGCAAAAAGCCGAATAATTGGCGCGGTTCGGGCAACGTTATTGGCGTCCTCGACATTTACGGATTTGAAATTTTCAGCACAAACAGGTTACTCTTCAAAATTTCATTGATTATTTTACAATTTTTTCAAATACAGAGTGGTCCAAATTCAGGGCGCAATTAGTTTTCCTCACAACTTTTATTTCTCAAGTAATTCGAAAAATTCTCCTGATTCGTCGTGCGCTAAGGTTTTGTTTCGGACTAAATATAACACAAATTTGTCGTAAAAACAACAAAAACAATGACAAAAACAACAAAAATAAAAACAATGACAAAAGCAAGAAAAACAAAAACAATGACGGCGATGTTCGCAGCGAGCTGATGGCGCGGTGGACGATTTGTTGCGGAAGTTTGGGCTTAACGCGGTGCTTCCTAGCAACAAAACAATCTGCTGACGGTGGAATAAGTTTTTCGAAACCGGAATTGCGAAGATCAATACAAAGACAAAGTGGCTTGGAACAGAGCCCAAAATTGAAGAAGTGATTGCGAGGTTTTGAGACGATCCTCACGTTATTCCCAGATTGTTGCGGCTCGACATGACGGTATGTCATTCAGAAGTTCGATCTAATGAACTAAGATCCAACGATCCATTCATCTCGAGCAAACGTGTGGGATGCAATTTTGCTGTCAGCGAGTTGTCGGACTCGTTGTTTCCATAACATCGTTACTGTTGCTTCTTATCTGGAATTGAAACGTATACAACAGCAGAATTACCAGATAAGTTCGACAAGATTCCGCACGAAATTGTCCACTGCGCTATTAGCCCTCTACGAACATCGCCATGAATGTTGTATTGATGATAACTAACAAAGCTTACAATTAGAGTTAAACCTCGGAAATTAAGCACTTTCTTGTTGACATTGTTTTTGTTGTTCTTTCGATAAATTTATGTTATGTGTTTAGTTCTAAACAAAACCTTAAAGGACTTTATTATTTATTTATTTAAAACCTTAAAGGACGGCGAATCAAGGGAAAAAAGAATTTTTTAAATTATTTGAGAAATAAAAAAGTTATGACGAAGACAAATCGCACCCCGAATTTGGGCCACCGTGTATATTTTATTCACGTTGGGAGCGAGAATATGGGAGTAATTTTAGTTTTGAGCAACTGTGCATAAACTACTGTAACGAAAAGCTACAGCAGTTATTCATTGAATTAGTTCTGAGACAAGAGCAGGACGAGTATCAGCGCGAGGGAATACGGTGGAAACAGGTACTCACATACATGCATACATATATGTAACAAATACATATGTATATGTAATTTCATCTAAAATATATTTAATTTTAGAACTACTACATACATAATTTAGAAAAAACTAAAATTAATACATAATAAGTCGTGCTGGGTACGAAGAAAATTGTTTTGTCTTCGCCTCTGCCTCCGTCCTAGGCTTTAAAAATCAGAGAAGGGCGCCCCCCAAATTAAAAAATGGCTCCGCCTCCGTAGGCACCTCTTTTGCATCTCTGTTAATTTTTTCTAAGCAAAACGTCCCATAACACATTCAAACTAAAGGAGACGAATTAAATCTCGTAAAACCAAAAAAAAAGTTTTTTTTTGGTTCTCTTAAAAATTGGTCGCAGTCTCTACATGAATTGCCTCCGTCTACTAACACTTTCAAAAAATTGCCTCCGGATGCAGGAAATGAACTGCTAATATGTACATAATAAGATTTAAAAAGCATAAAATTGAAATAACTGTTTTCTGTAATTGTAGATCGATTATTTCAATAACAAAATTATTTGCGATTTAATGGAAATTCCGCGCAGTGGAATTTTGTCGATTTTGGACGAGGCGTGCGCTACCGTAGGCAATATAACCGATCAGGTAAGTGGTGACAGTATAGATATCCAATAGGAGTTACAGTATTTGGTTTAAGAAATTATTTAAGACAAAGTACATACATATCCCCTATATGTAGTTACAGTATTTGGTTTTTAGATTTTCTTGAAAGAATTGAACCAAAAATTGGCCGACCACGCCCACTTTTCCTCTCGTGCTCTACAGCACTCTGACAAGAAAATGAATTTCGAGGAACATTTTCGCATTTTGCACTACGCCGGTGAAGTGACGTATTCCGTGAACGGATTCATCGACAAGAATCGTGACACACTTTTTCAAGACCTCAAACGACTTCTTTTCAATAGGTTGGGCAATTTGTTTTTTTAAATTTTTTTACATATCTGTACAGTAAACATTAAAAAAATAATTTTATTGCTTTTGCACTATCGATTTTGAGTGATTATGGCCAATTGAATTTTTAAAAGCGCTACCGTAAGCGTGCTGATATATGTATAGGCGGGTCAATATGTATTTACAATATCTTTACAGATTTTTTACTGTTTGTAATACATATTAATAAGTAATACTTTTTTCAGGGGTGCCAACATATTCGATTTTCAAATTTTCGAATTTTTTGATCTAAAATTTTCGATTTTCGAAAAATATGGAAAAATTTTTATACTGTATAAAAATGATAAAACTGTAAATTTATGCTTAAAAAATCTAAAAATTTTTAATTTTTTGAAAATATTTTTTTTTTGAAAATTTAGAAAAACAATTTCAAAACAATTTTTGACTTTTTTGATCCAAAATTTTCCATATTCGAATTTGAAATTTTTTTTAATACAGCACCTTTATGATGATTGTGTTTAGCATTATAGCCTTTTATATGTATAATAATAGAAAATATGCACACAAATATAACTTTTTTTTGTAGCAAATGCAATTTGTTGAAAGAACTTTTCCCCGACGGAAGCAAACAAATCACCGAAGTCAACAAACGTCCCTTTACCGGTATATTTGTTTTGGTGGAATTCGTAATGTGTACAATAAGTCTAGAGGATATTTCTAGCCGGTACGCTGTTCAAGGCCTCCATGGGGGACTTGGTGACGGAACTTTCGTCGAAGGACCCGCTTTACGTACGATGCATTAAGCCGAACGAGATCAAATCCAGTGCGGAATTCAATGTCGAGCGCGTGAAGCATCAGGTAATAACATTACCGTAATGTACACAATTATGCACATCAGGTTTGGCGGATTTGGCGGAGGTTGGAGCGTTGGGGGTGGAATTCCGAAATTCCGAATTCAAGTCATTCTGAGCCTCGGAATTTCGAATTTCTCGCTGTTGCGGCTAGACGGAGGAATTCGGAAGTTTTTCAAAAAAATAAATAAAAAATAAGGTGACCCGACATTTGCGGACTGAACAAATACAAAATCGGTAAAAACGTTATTACATTCGAATTTCCCGTGCCAGAAAACCTTAAAAACAACCAAAAAATGTTTTGGTGCCTCGATAAACAACAAGAACCGAAGAAACTTTTCATTTATTTAAAAAATTGGAAATTTTTAAAAATTATTTCGCCCGCAAATGTCGGGTCCGCAAATGTCGTCCGCAAATATCGTCCGCAAATGTCGGTGTGCCAAAAAATAAGCCCTGAAATTTTCGAGAAATTGGTTTCACATAAAAGTCTCCAATTTTCTCATATATGTACAGTTGCGGACAAAACATTGGCATCAAAACAGGTCATTTGCTTTCCAACTAGTTTTCTGTGGGGCGAAGTAAAGAGGCCATTGAAAGGTCAAAATTCGATAACAAGGATTTTTTTTTGCTACTCTAAATGAAATTTGGAATCGTTGCCGAAGAGCTAATTCAGCGTCTGATCGCGTCTCTTTTACACCACTAAATATTGAATATTTCGTCGATTAAAAATGATTTAAAGTGAAAAATACGATGCCAAGATTATGTATACGATGCTAATGTTTCGTCCGATCGAAAATTTATGTTGTTCTAGTTAAATAAATATTTTGCATATTGAAAACTTCCTCGCTTAAACCGATTAACAGGTTTTGTAGCCCACGAAATTCTCTACAAGATGATTTCTATAATAATTTTTATAAAAATTATTATAGAAAGTGAAAAAATTAGTTGGAAAGCAAATGACCTATTTTGATGCCAATGTTTTGTCCGCAACTGTATGTGTAATAATTAATAATTAACTAATAATTAACTAAAATTATTTTACGAGCTTTTATTATAAAAAATTGTGTAAGCAAAAAAGACAGAAAATTGAAAATTTTTTTTGAAAAATTCCGAATTTCAGTTGTTTTTGGGCGTCGCTTTTATAAATTTTCGGTTATATTTATATTATATTATGTTTAGTACCAAACAAAACAAAACCTTAGAGAATGGTGGTGAATCAGGAAAAATTAATTGAAAAAGAAAAAAGTTATGAGGAAATGAATCCTGGGCTGCCCTGTATTTAAACTTTTAAACGGTGTTTTGATGTTTTAAGATACGGTAGTAAATATTTTTAATTCTGTATAAAATACGGTCTTCCCTATAATTTTCAGGTACGGTATTTGGGATTATTGGAAAACATTCGAGTGCGAAGGGCCGGCTTTCCATATCGAGTCGCCTACAGTAGATTTGTGCAAAGGTTTTTTAGCTTTTTTGCGCTACGGTATTTGACGTAGATTAATGATGATTTTTTTCAGATACAAACTAATTTGCTCATCCACGTGGCCGAATCCACGTCCAGGAAAGACGCCTCGCGACAGCGCGATGCAAATCTTGCGCGAGGTGGACGCGATGGACAGCTCGGTGGCCGGCTACACAAAAGTTTTCATCAGCGAACCGCGTACCGTATTTCGGCTAGAGAGTTTACGCGCGGAAAAAATCGAAAATTATATCGTAATATTTCTGCAAAAGGTTTGCAGATATTACCAATTTTTATTAAAATTGCAATCTTTTATAATGTAGCAGGGGTGCTACGAAAATAAATTTTCAATTTCGTAAATCGTCAACCGTAAATTTTCAGAACCTCGAAATTTCGTAAATCGTAAATTTTTGCCCAAAAAAGTCGTAAATGTCGTAAAACGTAAATCGAAAATAGAAAATTTTCAAATTTCGAATAAAAATTTGCATTTTTTTCGAATTTTTAACAAATTTTTTCAAGAAAGTTCTATTTTAATTCAACTTTATTTTGTTGCTTTTTCATTTTTGTCTGACTGTTTTCGAGGTTTTCCACGTTTTTTTGGCCAATTTGAATGTGTATTGAGTAAAAAATTTTTCACTTGGCTTGAAAAAAGTTGTAAAGAAAAATTTGACGAAAAATTTTTTTTGTAAAATTTTACGAAAATTTTTGAAAATCGGCCGATTTTTCGTACATCGTAAATTTTGGTCCAAAAAAGCCGTAAATACGTAAATTGCTAACCGTAAATCGTAAATATTAGCACCCCTGGTGTGTAGTGTATGGCTTTGGATGCTGTATACATAAGTATGTTTGTTTGTTTGCACACGTAAGTGACCAACGCACTTATGTACATATGTATGTATGTATTCATGAATTTGTGATTTCGAAAATCGAAAATTTCAAAAATTAAATTATGAAAATCGAAAGAGAAAAATCGCCGATATCGAAATTTGGAAGAAAAAATTTGGGTACTTTCTGGTTATCGGATCCAAAAAATTTTTTTATATGATTTTTTTAGGTTTCGAATTTAATAATGTTTCTCACTGATTTTGTTGTTTTTGTGTAGCTTTTGAAATTTTTACTGTGGGTGGGGTATGGCGACCGCAATATGTGTTATGTAAAGATAAATTATGGATCATACATATCATAGATCATACACTATTTTATAAGCTAAGATGAGATTTATAATGTAATGTATTGGTTCCCCAAAACCCCAACCCAAAATTTTTTCAACACGACGATTCAAAACAACAATTCCCAAAACGACGATATAAGTTTTTTACACATTTCTTTCAGCTAATCCGAGGCGTTTTGGCGCGAAACTACTGTAAACGCTTGCGCGCTGTTCGCACAATCTTGGAGCGATATCGCCGCTACAAACTGCGCGCATATATTGTGTCCGTGTGCGATACATTTAGGTTTACTTTGTTATAATTGAAACTAATTATACGAAAACGACGCGTAGAAAGCATTGTGATTACAGAAACGTGCACGAAACACGTGACTTGGGCGCGCAATTAGCCTGGCCGCGGCCGCCGACGGCCGCGCTGGCCACGTTTGCGTGCCGGCTGCGGCGAATGCACGAAAAGTGGCGCGCGAACGCGATTCTCGCGAAAATGCCCGAGCATATGCGCGACGCGCTTCCACAAAAACTGGCCGCATATGAAGCGTTTAGCGGACGGCGACCGCACTGGGGCTACGCGCGACGATGGCGCGGCGATTATCTGTCAGAGGTGGGAAAAATTTGAATATTTTAATTAAAAATAATGTGTAAACATAATATGGTATTTCAAATTTTAGTTACTGTACTTTTAGTTGCAAGAAAACGAATCACCAGAGAGCGCGGCGGCGTACGCGAACGCGGTCGCCGCGCTTCGTCGCTCGCACCCATTCCAGAAGGCGTTATTCTCCGCGTACGCGCTGAAAATCAATCGTTTTAACAAGTGCGCGCTGAGGGCGATTCTCGTCACGGATCGCTTCATCGCGAAATTCGACCCCAAAAACCGCTTCAAACTCCTCAAACAGCCCATTGACTTCGCCGCGGTAAGTTTTTTTAAATTTTTTAACAAATTGCGTCAAGTGGAAACCAACGAACATAATGAATTGTTGTGCATGCCAATTATGCATGCAAATTATGCATTATGATAGCATTCGCCAATTTGAAATTCCGAGAACACGTAATAAAATTTTTTTTTATAGTTTTCGATTTTCGGTTTGCAATTTTTTCACATTTTTTTCACAATTTTTGTACATTTTTTATTATTTTTTTCTCCAAAAAAATCTAAAACAAGAAACACATACGAATTCGTATGAATGTATGCATGACATTTGCCGCCGAAACAAGGTGTTTTTTGAGGGTTTGTTTCGAGTCGGTTTCGGAGTTGAAGTTGAAAAAAAAGTATAAATTATAAATGATTTTTTGCGAAAAAATTTATTTTCTGTTTAAAATTTGCGATTTGCGATTTACGGTTTTGAGAAATGAAATTTTCGTTCTTCCGGGAATCGAGCGAGAGTCGCAGTCTTCATTCATTCCAAAATTGGAAGTTTTTCGTAAATTATTTAGAGGAATTTAGTTTAATTGAATAACAATAAACAATATAATACAATATGTATTGTTTGTCGAGACGAATTAAAAATTTGCCGAAGTGATTATTTGAAGGAAAAAAAAATTGTTGTCGAATATAATGTAAATTATTAAATATTGTATAAAGTATTACGCACACACATACACACGCACATACACATGAACTACGTATGTGTGTGTTTGTGTTTTTGTATTTTTTGTATTTTTGCATGAATATGTGTGTGTATGATGGCCGCACACAAGTCACGCACATACACATACATACACTTGAGCTACGTATGTGTGTGTTTTTGTGTTTTTGCATCTATATGCGTGTGTGTGTAGAGGATGATAACAATGTATGATGACAATGCAAAGAATACATACATACGTCGTTTAGGTGAAAGGTTTGAGCGTGAGTGACTCACGCAACAATCTTTTCGTCGTTCACGTGGGCGCCAACGATTTTGTGGGATGTCTTCAGAACGCGCGCAATGAGGACCGCGTGGGCGAACTCGTCGGCAGAGTACAGTCGCTGGCGCAGAGGTTAAAATTAGAGAATTAGAGAAATCAAACAAATATGCTAATATGTACTCTTGTTCAAAAGTATATAATAATAATAATAATTTATTGGACAAATAGGTTCAATGAGTACACTTACGTAGCCAGTTCAATAAGTAATAAAACGAAACAATAATGCGATTATAATTAATAATTGGTTCAATTAAATCAGAAACAAACAATTATAAGTCAATAAACAATTATTCGAATACTTCCTCCTCGCCGTAAGCCTGAGTTTGGGGGAAGTCCCGCTTTCAAAAGTTTCTTAGCAAAAAGGGCGGAGTTATTACTGAGAATTATTTCTTCAGACTCGAATGTGTGCTTTTGAACCAGAAGCAACGTGAGTACAATGTTTTGAAATTCGCAAAAACCTAGCACCGCAACATGCAAGGTTACTATAAAACCACGACTTCTGGGTCAAAATCTCAGGTGAAATTTGGGGATGCTTGGTTAATCGCAGCTGGCGCTACGCCATTTTTTCTTCAAGTGTCTTCATACTTTTGAACAAGAGTGCAAATGCAAATACAAATGCTAATGCTAATATGTTTTCATATTAATACATTAATACGTGTACTAAATAATTAATGTACATGGGCAATTAGTTGGTTATTGACGGGGAATTCAAAAATTGATGTATGATTTTTTTATTTATTTAAATTAAAAATTTTACATTAAGGCCCAAATGATCATAAGATCGGGGCACTAACAAAAAATGCCTTTGGTTGCAATATAATTAAATACAATTATAAAAAAATTTTTTTTTACACCGTAGCTACGCGGTTTGCGGTAGATGATTGTATTTTTCTAGCTTTTTCTTACGTATGTATGTATATTGTAATGGAACATGTGTATATTGCATTTTGGTTTTTTTATTTTGTTTGCTATAAAACTACAAAAATACATTAATCTCCGACTGGTTAAGATACTCGTTAGAGCATTCTTTTTAATTCTCTGTCGAAAATAAACCGTAATTAATAAGTTTTCGCCCCTCCCATAATTTTGACTGCTTACAGTAAAAAATTAAATGGAAAGAATTTTTTTCTTCATAAAACCGCAACAATTTTCTATATTTTAACGATAACATTTTTATATTATTTTTCATTACTTTTTTAAAATTCTTCATTTCAAAAAATCGGCTTGAAAAAAAATCGTGAAAATTGTGAATTTTGTAAATTCAAAGTACCGTACTTCCGGAATTTTTTTTGTTCTTTTTTGGGTTTTTTTGGGTGGATTTTTTTGGGTGGATTCCTAATATAATATATATGTATAGGCCTTTTGAAAATGATACAAAAGCAGAGGGTCGATTTTGTTCTAGCGCACACCCCTAGTCCAAAATTAGGGAAAATGCCTTTAAAAGTTCAATTCAGAAGTTACGGCAGAACACTTCCGATTGCGGTCGCTGGCGTAGTGCACTGTACGCTCGGCTCAAAAGCGCGCGAAGTTCACGTGAACGAGAACGTGCGCACGAGTGATGACGACGAGGAGAGAAGGCCCTCCACGGCTAACGATGACTTCACAGACGAAGGCGGCGCGTCATCAACGCCCACGCCCGCTTTTAGAGTGATTGACGCAAAAGCGATCGAATTAATTTGCGAAAACTAAGCACATCGGCTACTGTATACTCCTCTTCGCACATGCCATATTTAGCATGTTTTATTGCATATTTTAAAGATTACATAAACGCAAATTAATTTGGCATGTGAAAAAACTATTTAAATTCGTTGAAAAATAAATTTAAATTTATTTATTTAATTAATATTTACCGTATTTTGTGAGGTCTTTGCGTAAAGTGTAAACATTTTAGAACAATGTACATTACTTAACCACTACATACCAAATACCGTAACTATTTATCCAATATTTAAAAAAAGTGTGTGTGTGTGTGTGTATATATATATGTGAGTATGTATGTGTGTTTGTTTGTGTGTTTTTGTATCTGTGATAGTTAATATAATTATCTATAATAATAAATATGTAGTTACAATATTTGGTATTTAGATTTTCATTGAAAGAATTGAACCAAAAATCTCACAGACCACGCCCACTCTTCCGCTCGTGCCCCCACGACATTCTCACAAGGAAGGAAAGGAATTGCGGGGAACATTTTCGCATTTTTTACAGTATTAAAACGAATTATTAAGCTTCAAAAATTAAGAAAAGGCTTTCGAAACTTTTTGAAAATTAATTCTTTCACGAGATTTTGTGATTAGACTTTTCGAAATTTTGTTTCAAATAAAGCTACATTTATTTTGTTTAATCGAATTTTAGGTGGAAATCAATTAGGCCAAACAGCAGCAGCACCAGCGAATCGTTGAATAAAAATACGCTTTTTACAGTAAATCAATTTTCTTCGCACTAAAAACATAAATTCATTAAAAATTAAAAATGTTTTTCTGTTGAATATGGAATTAATTCAATTCGAAAACATTCGAAATTCCCGCCTAATAAATTAAACATCGAAAAAGAGAGAGAGAGAAAGGCAAAAAAACGATTTTCATGAACAAAAAAAAGATTTTCGTCGTTTATAAACATTTTCCTTTTTTTTAATTTATAAAGATTTTCTTTTTTTTAAAATAAATACAAAGCGACTTTATTTTCGAGTGTAAAGCATTGTGAACCGTTGGCAAAATGTCGCTGGGCACGCTGGTCTTCAATCGGCTCGCGTTCGACGATTACTACAATTGTTCGGCCTACAATTTCGAGCAAATTCCCGTGGAAAAGCGCCGAAATATTACGCACGCGGTTATTCTCGTCTTTATGGGCGCGCTGCTAGAGGTCTCTCTCTTAGCCGAATTTTGCCCCTTTTTTCATTACATTGATTTTACTTTGTACAAAGTGAATAATGTAAAAATAACTTACTTAAAAAATTAACTTAACTTTTCACTTTTGTAGTTCTGAAATTTTTTGTTGAAATTTTTAGTAAATGACTAGCTGAAATGAAAGTATTTGTTTGGGTTTAGCTTTGCTAGACCAAGTCGATTTTAGGTTTTGCTTTGATTCCCGCTTCTTCAAATGCAGATTTTAGAGTTAAGTCAGATGAGGTGCTCTAACTTGCATTTTTTGCAAAAACGCATGCAGAAAAGGCCAAGAAGGGTAAAAATGATGCATTTTTCGTATACAAATGAATGCGCTCTAATAGAAGCAATATATAAGGGCGAAAAGATTAAAAATTGAATGAAGGGAATGAGAGGAAGCAGTGAAAAAAAGAAATTTATGCAAAAAATTCTTTTGAAAGCAGAATTTTTTTTGGATGCAAGTTATAGTACAAGTCTGAAGCTGACTTTAGTTTTGCACGGCGAATTTAAATATTTTTTTGATGTGTGGAAGAATTTATTTCAATTAACACGGAAAATTTGTTTAAATCGGTGGAAAATCATTCTGACTTTGGAGCATTTTGTAGTCGAATCAAAACATTTGTTGTTGAAATGATTTTTTTTGTGGACAATTCGTAATTTTACAATGTGAGAAATTGTACTTTTTATGTCTTTTTCTTTTAATTTTAAATTCAACAATAACGCGTCGTTTTAGTCGATGTACGTGCCGTGTGTGTGGGCGCTATTCAGGCTCATACGCGAGAGCCGCCACCTGCCCACGTGCTACCCGCTGATGCTCTATCTGGGCGTTGTGGACTGTGTGGAGTTGTTCAATAGTACGTTCGTCACCGCCTACTTGTCGATGGTGGGCGCGGTCTATTGCTCTCATCCCATCTTCATTCACATTTCCTGCACTCTAGCCGAATGTAACGCTTTTTTTGTCTGAAGTTATTTATAGAATATATTTATAGGTATTATTGGAAGTCATTTTAGGAAATTATGTATTCTAAGAAATTTTATTATACGTACATAATATTCGAAAAAGTACAGAATAAAAAAAATGTATACGTAATGTATTGACTTCGATTATACATATGTATAATATTTACATTGAAGAATAATTCTCTTGAAGAATTAAACGAATACTGTATTTAAAAAAACTGTATTAAGTAAATAAACGATATTTGAGTAAAAAATAGGCTTACTGTAAGGCTTATGCACAACTCTGAGAAAAAATTTTTTGCAATACCTTGTAAAAATACTCCCTATGTTTCTCTTTACTTTTTTCTCTACCTTTCTCTCTATTTTTCTCTCTATTTTTCTCTCTATTTTTCTCTCTCTACCTTTCTTTCTATTTTTCTCTATCTTTTTCTCTTTACCGTTCTCTCTACCTTTCTCTCTCTACTTTTCTTTCTCTACCTTCCGCTCTCTACCGTTCTCTCTACCTTTCTCTCTCTACATTTCTCTCTCTACTTTTATCTATATCGTGGAAAAAGCTGCTTGCTTTCAGGCGGCTGGTTCTCCGGCAATTCTGCCGTCGTGATTTTGGCGCTGAATCGATGTCTGGTGATTATCGAGCCGGATCTCTGCAACAAATTCTTCAAAGGTCCGTGGAAAACGTTTCTATGGCTGTTGGTGCCGACGCTGAGTACGATGGTGTTTTTGGCCACAGTTCCGC
The DNA here is from genome assembly GCA_009724625.1 of Deladenus siricidicola. Lineage (NCBI taxonomy): Eukaryota > Metazoa > Nematoda > Chromadorea > Rhabditida > Sphaerulariidae > Deladenus > Deladenus siricidicola. The sequence continues at coordinate 33,120 of SAUE01000612.1, forward strand.
CGCTCTTTTTCAGCTCATTGACGACCGGCTGGCATTTTAATCCCCACATTTTCTACCTGCCAGATAAAGATTTGGTTTGTTGTTAATTTCGTTATTTTATATTATTATAATAACATCAATAATGTAATTTGCAAAATGTCATTACAAATTTGAAAGTTTTAAAATGAATTTAGTATTTTTACTAACTTTATAAATGAATTTAAAAAATTATTTATTTTTAAAAATTAATTATTCATTTCAAAAAGTATTTATTTTCAAAAGATAATTAAAAAAAATAATTTTTTAAAAATTAATTTTAAAAATTATTTATTTTTTAATATTTATTTAATTTTTTTTAATTTTTTTAAATTAATTTTAAAAATTATTTATTTTCAAAAAATAATTTTTTAAAAATTAATTATTATTTTAAAAACTAATTTTAAAAATTATTTATTTTTTAATATTCATGTTAAATTTTTTTTTAAGTAAATTTTAAAAGTTATGTACTTTCCAATGTTTTTAGTACCACAGCACTATTCACCTCTCATACAACTGGTTCTTGGTGGTGTGGATAGTGGCATCGTACACCGTATTTCTCGGCTCTCTGTTCCGCAAAACTTGCTGCTCTGGCAACCGCCAGCGCGTTTGTGACGCGATCGGCCAGCACGAAAGGCGCTCGAGTACAGATGCGCGACACGTTCGCCACGAGACAAAGGTATGCTTGGCTGACATTGTGTGATGTTTGTTAGCATGCTAACATTGTGATATTTGATTTATTATAATAGTTCGTTAACAGTGTGACATTCATTAGTATGCGAACCTACCATTAACATTGTGATGTGATGTTTATTAATATTTCATTGATTTGCTAATTCGTTTATTTCGAGTTTTTGTATTTATTTAAAGCTGTTTGTTGGTGGCGTTGTGAAAAGAATCAAAACTTAAAATCGCCCACCAAATTTTTATGTTTTTCATTTTTTGTGGGCGAAGACGATCTTCGATTCAGATTCAGAGCATGTGGTAAATTCGTGCTCAGGCAATTCATGCCTTATACATATTATTAGGGGTGCTAACATTTACGATTTACGTATTTACGGCTTTTTTGGCCCAAAATTTACGATTGACGAAAAATCGGCCAATATAGTAAATAAAAAAAATCTTTTCATTAATTTTTTTCACAACATTTTTCAAGCCGATCGAAATTTTTTTTCTCAATATGCATTTAAATTGGAGCAAAAACGCAAATTTCGTAGCACCACCCTATACATATCCGGTGTTAAGTGCGACTTCAATTCGTGAATCTGACAATAATTTTTTTGCGTTCTTTTTAAAAATTTTGAGTTTTCGTGAAAGAGAAATTTCATTCATTTTTTGTTCGTTTTTAAGACGTATTATTTATAGTTTTAGAAAAATTATAGTATCTGTAGCAGGGGTGAGAAAATTTTCGATTTTCGGTGTTTTTTCCTTTCGATTTTCGAAATCACGAGGGCCTTTCGATTTTCGAAAAATGGGCCATTTTTTTCGAAAATGGCATTTTATTTGGTGCATTTTTGTCAAAAGTTATTTCAAATTTCTTTCAAAAATCTCAAA
>SAUE01000617.1:1834-16554 GCA_009724625.1 Deladenus siricidicola
ATGTAAGGACGGGAGAAGAAAAATTTGAAACACAAAAATTAATTTTTGAAATGTATTGCTTACACGCACCCTCGACGCTTTGAACATTTCGCCAAAGTGCGAAAACGACGAAATGTGGGCGGCGTAGCTTTGAGCGCCAGTTTTCTGCCAAATTCACCGCTCGTTCCGCGCCCGCGGCCCTCTTCTCTGTGCAAATTGGCGATGTGGTGGTGGTGATGGTATTGATAGTGTTGGTTGTGTGGTTAGCGCAGTCACAAACAAAAAAATAATCGCAAAAAATGACGTTCATGAAATTTGCGTTTGGCTAGGCGTCGACGGTAGCGGAATGAGTTGATGGTTGCGTTGAAAGTGATTATTATGGACAGTAATGCTTTCCGAGGCACAATAGGCACGGCACAATCGCGTGGTAGTAATAGCAGTGGTGGAGGAGAAGGAAAAGGAGGTGTGCATGGTGAGATGAAAGAACGAGGCTAGTAATTGGTGATTGAAAAAGAAATTCATAAACTGAACTATTTTGTATACCGTATGCATGTGAAGTGAAAAATGTTCATTTCGCCATGAAACTTGTTTTTATTTTGAAAGAAACTTCATTTTTTGAACAAAAAAATCATTTTTTGAAGAAAAAAAAATATATATATCACTGATATGCAGATATGTATGTAATGGTTGGGTAGAGAATGAGAGACAATCCTCTACATATGTAGAGCACTTATCGCATGGCAAGTAAGATGGTTAGTGAGCTGGAATAGAACCAGTGACTTCCATCAACGGTAGCAGACATGATAGCCGCTATACTAACAACCGCTATCACGAAGAATGGATCAACATTGCTTATACATACATATGTATCTCATTCAGTGCACATACCCTACAGAGATATATATATATATATATACATATATATATATATATATATACATATATATATATATATATATATATATATATATATATATATATCACTAATGATATCAGCATTACTCTAATAATGAATACTCATATGTACATACATATACATGTGTGTAATATGTAAGGGTATGTGTACATATGTATGCATTAGAAGCATATGTGCAAACATATCATGTGAGCGTGATGTGAGGAACGCAGATTAGCTAGCTACTGTCTGTTCGCTGCCCGCGTCGACTACATATGTAGTAGTAATGAATAGGGCTAAGAAGCTAACAGACTAAGGCTAACAATAAGACGGTGAAAATTTACCTACAATACTAACAAATTAAATTACTCACGCCAGCCACATAATTAATTCAGAAATACGATTCGCTAATTCTAAAGCCCTCACTCACAACACACACACACACATAAACTTACGGACGATTGCCGCCATTTCTCAGACTTAAAACGCTGGAAATAACAATAACAAAATGTTTTAAAAAAAGTGAGAAATTGATTCAATTTTGAGCTTTATGTAAAAAAATTGGCGGCTGAAAGCTGAGAAAAAAATGCAAATTTCTAAGGCGACAAAATTCAACCTCTTTGCTAACGCTCGTGCAGAATGCCTCTGCGAAAATGCATCATGTCATGGGGAAAAGCGCACACACAACACACACGCCATACAACTACAACAGCCACAAAAGCAGCAACAGCAACAACAGCAGTAACAGCAACAATCGTCGTCGGGTCGAGTCGAGGTATGTAACAAAAAAAAATGAGTCAAATTGCGAAAACGCAAACTTCGACGGATCAAAACAAAACGGAAAAAATAATATGTAAACGCCACAGCACCAACACAGCGCGCATTGTTCTGCCGCAGATGTGCCGCAGATAGATACATATACCACACATATATGTGTGTGTGTGTGGTGTGTGTATGCATTTTTTTGAAAAAGTGTTGCTTTGAGAAAGTCAAAAAACGTGTGGCGCACTTTTGTTTTAGGAATGAAATCAGGAGAAATGAGTAAGTGTTATCATATCATTTTGTGGGAGTAGGTATCAGATTATGCATATGTAAATACATATAGTACGTGACATACATACATGTAATACGTGACATGTGCATTCATAGTACGTGATAGAGTACGTGAATGCAAGACGACGACGCGATGAGATTGAGATGAGATTATCAGCGCGTTTATCATATCATCTCGTAGCGCAAGGCTACGAGATGATATGAGGGCTAGAAAGTGAGAAAGTAATTCGGTGAAAAGCAATTTGATTGCGTGAGTGACAAATTTAGAACAAACATTATTGAATAAAGTGAGAGGAAAAGAAAAAGAAAAAGAAAAAAAGTTAACAAAACAAATCGAACAAAGTCAAAGTCGAAAAGTGTGGAGAAAGAAAGTAGTGATAAAGCAAGAAGAAAGAAGAAAGAATGACGCGAAAATGTGAAAAGGCGACAAAAAGTCAGGGAGTTTATGTAATAAAAAATGGATTATCAGACAAAAAAATTTTCGAAATATTTCGAAAAAAATAAGCCTAAAAAGAAAGGCGAAAAAAAAAAGTAAAGCAAAATGCCAATATAAACGTCAAGTTTTATTAAGTGCGAAAAAAAGAAAGGTTCTTTCTCGCTGGCGACATACATACAAACGCGCTGTGCTTTTTCCCGTTGTTTCCGTTTCCTCCCAGAAAGCGTTTATGTGCTTTTTCGCGGCACTTTCTTCGCCCTAGCCAGCCACAGCTAGCTGCGCTGCTAAGCGTTTTTGCTAGATTTTTGGGTTAAGTGGTAAACTTGAAAATGGTTTAAAGATGAAAATGGTTTTTGGCGCCTTGGCAGAAGAAGTTGGTTTTACCAATTTCCGCCTTGTGTGTATTCTGCAAAGTTTTGTGTTTTGCATATTTTTTTCGTTTAAAATATATAAAATTCAGCTCAACACTGAATTCAATTGGAACTACATGTTCAAGTTCAGGTTGGTTGCTCAATGAACCCTGAAAAATATGTCGGAGGTTGATCCTTGAGCATTGCCAGAAAAAATTAGCGTGGCCAATTTTTTAAAGAGAGGGATGTGGGCAATAGGTAAAAAATTACCAAATTTTTCTTCTTCCGATCCGAATGCATCCGATTTCATATGTACATCGTTTTCGTATACGGATACATTTGAATCCGGCTTTTTGTATCTTTTTTGCATTCAAAATGAACTTTTTTAATCATTTTGCATCCAAAATGAATCAAAATTTTGAAAAATGGGCGGAGATTTTTTTTTAATCCGACAAAAATACGTTTCGCACCCGACCTTAGTGTCGGATGCACTGGATGTACGGTTGCATTTCGGATTTGGCAAGTTACAGCACTGTTTGGGACTTTTTGTTTCGTGACCCCCGCTGCCCCTCCCCCGTCTACGCGCCTGATTGGCGCGGACGAAAGGTTTTTGAGGCTTTTTTAAACCAGATTCATGTGGGGGGTCCAAAAAGCAAGCTTGAAGCGTTTGAAAAACGTAAATTCTATAATAATATCTTAAACTGCCTTAAAGTGTTTCTTTACAAAAAATAAAAAATAAAAACCTCACGCACGAACATTCAAATAGAATTAGTCAAAACAAAATGTCAAAATTAAAGCTATTTGTTTAAAATAATTAGTTTGAAAATTTAAACTAGCAACTTTTGTTAAAAATATTTTCAAATTCAGTTTCATTCATGTAAGTATTAAAAAAGCTTACAATATTAGGGTTGAGATACGATCTTCACAATTACGGTAATTGAGCAGTTTACCGTAATTGAGCAGATAGTAAAGCAGATTTAAGTAAATGAGAAAATTACAGTACATGAGCGGATTACCGTAAGTGAGCAGATTTTAATAAATGAACAGATTAAAATAAATGAGTATATTATAGTAAGTAGATATTACGGTAAATGATCAGTTTCATACAATTTATTTTCACCTTTTTTTCATTATTTACTTTTTTCTCACTTTTCACTGAATTCATTTTCTGTGCAAGTTGTAGATACAGTAGAGTTTTCAACATGTATAGCCAACACAAATAGTATATGTGTAACCAGCACAGATACATAGTCTATGAGTCTATGTGTAACCAACGCAGATAGTTTATGTATGTATGTATGCATATATATGTATAACCGACCTCGGGCGAAACGGCGGCGTTCGGCGACGGCGCGACGACACTGAACGCGCTCTTTACCGGCCCAAAGCCGCGGCGAATACGATCGATTTCGGCGGCGCGATAGCAGCATAAATTACCGCGATTCTCATCGCACATCAAGTCGACTCTCACTTATATGTATGTAGCTTGCGTACACAGCACTGCTTATACTTCGTCTACAGTGAACACAACCATTTGCGGAAAGAGCACACAAAACTCAAACATTTTAAAAACTTTGTTATCGTTAGCACAGCTGATTACCCAGCTGATGGCACATCTAATGGCTCAACTGCTGTAGCTTACTGGGGCGTAGCCAGAAAAAAATTTCGAGTACGGGTGGGGGGAGAGGGTGACTATTTAACTATATTGCTCTTTTTCAGCTTCCAGAGCAGGACTGTGCCCAAATTGCGAAATTTATTTTCGTAATTTGTAATTTCGTAATTTACCATAAAAATTTTATTATTGAAAAAAATATTGTATAATATAAGAAAACCTTATGGGTTAACCTAATAGTTAACCTTCTAACCCTTACGGGCGCTTAAAGCGCCCATAAACCCTTTCTGCCTACACTTTCTAATCCTTTTCTCCGATGAAAGCACTAAAGGAGGCACAAGGCACACTTCAATCGTGAAGCTAAGGCTAAAGCATTACATATTTGATTGAACGGCTAAAGTATCTACCATTTCCAAGGGGTAATTATAAAAAAATTTCTTTTTCACAATAATACTATCAGTTTTGGGAAGGTTATATGGACATTTCTAGTCTTGGTTTTTTGAGATGAGGGTATGCTCTCCTCGCTGCTCCTCCCCCCCCCTCCCCCTACGAATGGTTACGCCTATGTGTGGAGATTGTTGTTGATCCTTACACTTACCATAAAACTATTAAATTTGTGAGACAAAAAATTCAAAAACAATATTTTATGACCCAACGTATCACAACAACAGCAGCCAAGCTATTACCGCTAGCAAGCAATATGAGTCAGAATTCATTTGTGCAGCGCCGACGGCGGCGACGGCGGGCCATCATCACCATCATTTCATGGGAAAATTTGCCCATTATTATACCTGACACTTCATAAATCGTCCACACACACACACACACACACACACACACAGATACACACATAGAGAGATACACAGAGAGTAAGAGAGATACACACAACACACACACAACACACATCTAACATATAACTCACACACGTACACTATTTTTGGAATGTCAAATTTTTAATTTTTTGGCACATCTTCATTCTTTTTGCTACATTTCTTATTTCGAATGTGTCCATATCCACACATACATATATACATATACATACATACATATACATATATACGTAACTGTGGTGGCCGTTGTGGCTAGCTGCGCTTCGCACATTATTATTGTTGTTGCGTTGTGTTTGTCTTTGTGGAATAATTTTTGAGTTCATATTTAATAAATATTGAAATATCTTCCTACTTTTTGTTAAATGAATTATTTAAAATGTAATTTTTGCTTTTCTTCGAGGAAATTTCTGCTTTAAAAGGACGATTTTGCGCTTCAAAAATGAAAACGACGAAAAAAAGCAAAGGGCAAAAAGGAAAAGTTAAGCAAAAAAAGAAAGAAAAATTACACAGAGAAAGAAAGGAAAGATAAAGAAAGAGAGGAAAGATAAAGAAAAAAGGAAAAATAATACGTAATAAAAGAAAGAAAAGGTGGGCAAAAGAGTAAGGAAAGATAAGCAAAGAAAAAAAGAATAACAGGCAAAAAGAAAAAATTAAAGGTAAAAAAAGAAAATAATCAAAAAGAGAAATGAAACATAGTCAAAGAAAGTAAGAAAGAAAGTTACACAGCAAAAGAAACGAAATATAAGCAAAGAAAAAAGGAATGAAAGACAAAAAGAGAAAGGAAAGGTAAGCGATGAAAAAAAGAAAAATAATCAAAATGGCAAAGGAAGCATAGGCAAAGAAAGAAAGAAAAGTTACATACACATAGATGGAAAGGAAAGATGAGGAAGAAAAGAAAATGAGAAAAAAGAAAGGAAAATAAAGCAAAAAACAAAAAGTAAAATATGTATATGTACATAAAAATCCCAGAAAAAGTGAATATAAAATTTGTAGCCATTTGCTAGCATCAACAAAAAAAAATTGTAATTCGAGTACTGTGTGACTATATATGGTCGTTTGAAATGTGTGCAAATTTATGTAAAGCAACGGTCTATTCGAAAACACAAAAAGCACACAGTACACACACACACACACACATTATGTAGAGAGCACACGTTACAGTATTCTCTGCGCTTTTTTATCATCCAATTGTTTATTGTTTCAGAAATTAACACTAAATATGTATATGCAAAACTTTGTTGGTAGAATGAGGTCGGATGGACGGTTGGCATTATGTCTGGATGTTGCTCTTTTAATTTATTTTTTTACTTTCTTTTTTCTGAACTTCTCTCTCCACTCTCTCTTTCTCTCCACTCCTTCTCTTTCTCTCTATTTCTCTCCGTATTTTTCTTTTCTTCTTTTTATCTTTCTCTCTCTTCTCTCTCTATCTCTCTCTTTGTTTTCCTCTCTTTCTCTCTTTTTATCTCTTTTTTTTTTGCGTTTTCGTTTTCTCTCTCTCTTTCTCACTTTTCTTTTCTAGTCTTTTATTAATTTTAAATTTAAGATTTCATAAAATATGTAATGCAAAAGTTCAAAAGTTTGCAAAAAAAATTTTAAGGAAGTTTTGCCAATTCTCCCACTTTTACATTGTGTTTTTGGGTGTGTTTGTTTGTGTTTGTGTTTTTTGGTCTTAGGCCGTAATTGTTGTCTGAACAACTCGAAATACATTCATTGTCTTTCTCCGCCACACACACACACACACACACACAAAACTTCCTAAAATACATCTTCTTTCAAGTCTCGTACGCACAAACGCTTTAAGTGCCAATTTTATGTGCAAATTGCTAAAAAAAAATTAAAATTGTTAAATTGCAAATTGACAATTTTTATCCCAATAAAATTCTGAAATAATCACATAAATTAGCACAAATCAAAAAATTTAAAATCTTTGAAAATCATTGAAAATTTTTTACAAAAATAGTATTACTGTATCTAGCAAAAACTGTATACACTGTACGTTTAGTAGTAGAGTACATTACTTTACGTTTATTACTACATATAGTTTGCGCAGTACGTTTATCAAAGTAGTGTACGATATGCGCTTGTTACCGTAATATGCAATGTACGTTTATTACAGTAGTATGCGATTTGCGCTTGCTACAATAGTATGCGCTGTACGTGTAGTATGCACTGTTCGTTTATACATATATTACCATACGTTATTTAGTACATTGATAATGTAAAAAATAATTTAACAAATTTAAAATGCAATTTTTTGTTATTTATGATTTGAGCGATACATATATATGATATGTATCACAAACGAACCGAGTTATACATATTCATACGTAAACTCACACAAAGACTGTAGGCGGCAACGTTTCCACTAAAACGAAGCGATTGGCGCGAGAAGCGCTGTAAGAAGCCACGAAGCGGTGGCGCGCGATGCGCTAGAAGCGGTTGGATGAGCGGCACGGAGTGCGGATCGCCTCCGACGATACCACCGCCGACACCGTAGCCGGCAACAGCGCTAGCGCCAACTAGCACGCGAGTTGGCGCGACGGTCGCTAGCGACGAGCGAAAAGAGGCAAGCGACGCGGGTCTTAGCGCTCGTAGCGCGTAACGCGGTGGAAATAGGGCGCGTAGCGAGCGTAGCGGATTCGCAAAAACTTGCGCCGGTGACGCCGCTACGGTAACTAGCGGCGAAGAGAAATTGGCGAAAGTGTTGAAGTTCGAGTCGACCGACTTTGTCTTTTCGTAGAACTGCGAATAGTCAACGCTCGGATACCGTATGCCGGGCGCGCCTTCCGCGTTCGACTCGAATCGAGCACGCGACGATGACGGCCGCTGCTGAGTGGCGAACGCGCCCGCCGAAACAATAGAGAGGCGCGGCTGTGAGACGCGATGCGATTGATCGTAGTCGACGTTCGTGGAGCCGCGTCGACTGTGGCCGCCGTCGGCGTGTTCGAAGACGCGCTGATGCTGATCGCCGCCGCTGCTGCTGTTGCTGTTGGGGAGGACGGGAAAGAGGCTGTTGCTGCGGTTTCGCCCACCTAGACGAAAAAAAATGTCGATAGTTTACGGTAGAAAGTTTTTTATTAATTATTTCTCACTTTTTTTCACCTTTTTTGTCTGGTCTGATTTTTTATTTTGTTTTTAAACTTCAAAATAAAAAACGCTGCTTAGTTCCAGTTGTAATGACTGGGGGGAATGAGAGACAGTGCTCTATCATTTATCGCATGACAAGTAGGATGGTTGGCGAGCTGGACTCGAACCAGCGACTTCCATCCCCACCTTCCATCACGTTGTAGTGTGCACTGAATGAGATATAAGCAATGCTGATCATTTCTGCGCTATGGCTACGGTGTGATAGTGTAGAGGTTATCACGTTTGTTACCGGTGATGCAAGACGCTGGTTCGATTCCAGCTCACACCATCCTTTTGCCATTCGATAATAAGAGACATAGCATTGTCTGTTATTCACTACCCAGCCATTACAATGTGATAACCTCTATCACACCGCCATGGCGAAGAAATGATTTGCATTGCTTATATACATATGTATATTCACTACACAGCATTTCCTATTTTTGGCCAAAATTAAATTTCGACTTTCTCTATCGCAAACAACACTGCGATATTTGGGTTTAGGACATCTGTGATTACACATATCAACATAATTTTTAATGGACTATCCACTAACATATCGATTGCTCTCGCCGATGGGATACATGGGCAATCCAGAAATTTAACTTCAGCCAAAATTTGGAAACACTGCTTAGTTCTTACCGGGGGTCCTAAGAAAATAATTTTTTAATTTCGTAAATCATAAATCTTAGCAGCAATGTTAGCTCTTATTTTACCCGTGTTTGACATTTTGAGAGAATTTTTTCATATGGAAAATTGCGTGCGTGCCCAGCGGCACGACTTACATATGTATGATGAATGGACCATAATCTTTTAATACACATATATACATATGTATGTATAAAAAAATTCGAAAAAAAGTGTTTTCAGAAAAAATTTTACGCAAAAAATTTTTTTGATTTTTAGTCAAAGCAAAGAAACAAAATAAGAAAAAAAACTTCTTCTTTTATGTTTATGCTTGCTTTTTTGCCGAAAAATGTCGTGTACATATATGCAGAAAAGTGTTTTTACTTAAAAAATTTTAAAACTTTTCGGTGAAATTTTTTTGTATCGCCAAACACTGTTTTTTCGTTTTTTTCGTAGTTTATTGACATAAGATTGCATGTGATTGGTGTATGGTATGTTCACGTTCACAGACATATAGATATGTACAGTGTTCAAAAACTAACTGTATGTGGAGTGTTCCACACCGTAGGTTGGCAGTTTCTGCGCTGTGTGATTGGCTTTGAAGTTGCTGTGATTGTTGGTGATGCTAGCGTTGTGGCTGTCGTTGTTTCTGCTGTTGTTGTTTATGTTGTGCTTGCTGTTGTAGGTCTTGTTGTTGGTGTTGTTGCTGTTGTTGTGATGGTTTAAGTCGAAAGACGAGAGCGAATTTCGGCGACTCGCGCCAGCCGGCGGTCTCAAAAAGTTCTGCAGGCTTGGCGACTGCAATTTCACCGGTTATCTGTGGCGCAGCTGTGTTGCCGCCGCCGCTGATTGCTGCTGACGTTGCGCACGTTGCTGATGTTGATGTTGCGCACGCTGCTGATACTGCTGCTTTTGCTTCTGCCGCTTCTGTTTTTGCTGATGTTGCTGCTGCTGTTGCTCTTGCTGCTGCTGCTGCTGTGGTCGTCGATATTAATTGGCAGGAATGCTGATGGAATACTGTGGGTCTGTTAGGCTGATGTGTTTGTGTACATAATATGTATTTGTACGTTTGTGTAAAATACTATAATTTAAAGAACTTTCAGCAAATTGTTCTCGGCTTATTTTCAACATCATTTTTATGTCGGCAATAAGGAAATAATTTCAAAATTATTTTCAAAAAATGTATATAATTATTACTTTTTTTTAATTTTTGTTTCTAATTGTTTTGGTTTTTCTCAAAAAAATTCCCTAAGATAGTATACAGTACATACATATGTATCAAAGGTGTAACGAAAGTAAATTTGAAATTCTAAAAATCGAAAACCAAAAATCAAAAATTGTTACACTCCTGTTATGTACATAATATATTTTTTATGAAAAAAAATTTTGTTTTCGAAAAAATTTATACATATATAAACTGTTCTGGTATTAGTACTGATGGTAGCTTACGCCTTCCGTATCCCACTCCATCCCCCGGAGATGCCTTCGAAAAGAGATACTATGTTAAAAAAACTTTTTGTTTTCGAAAGTGCTAAGAGGCGGGAAGTGAAGGCGAAGGCAAACCAAAATTCAGCAGACGCAGAGCACCATTTTTTGATCAAAAATGTAAAAAAACCAAAAAACCATTTGATTTACGATATTTAAAACTTTTTGTTTATTTTTATTAAACTTTTTGTTTAAATTTGATTGAGAGACAATCTCGAAAGTGGATCTTTTTCCCTTAAAAATTTTAAATTACTACGATACGTGAACTACGGTACAAGGTTTGGATAGTCGTCATCACACAATTCACTGTAGGTTGGGTGATGGTCGTGTTGCACCGTATGCAGATTACTGTAGACAAATATAAAGCTAGCACTTTTTGAAGCGCATTACTTGTCGATAAATATATATGTATATATGTACTGTATTTGTTGTCGATTAAAGCGTGACTACTGTAGGCGCGTTTGTTGAAACTGTGACATTTTTAGTAACGATAATCATCCAAAATTGCCGCCAACTCGTCAATTGTCATTGATTTTGTGAAATATGTGCAAATTGTCACCTCATTTGCGTACGTACTACTAATTACCGTAGCGCAAAACTGTTATGGTATCTTAAATTCGAATGAAGTGTATTATATACAAATACATACACGCACACATAGGTGTATGTAACATACATATGTAATAATGCTAAACACATATGTACATACAGTAGGTGGGTCAAAGTACGTAATAAGCCATTCAATTTTTATGAGTTACTGCTAACGGTATGTATTTCGCTTTACACAAATTACAAAATATAATTTTTCTGCGGCCAGAAAATAAAAATATTAATCTCATTAATAAAACAATGAGAAGCGAGCACAGCTAAAAATATCAGCCATTATCAACGCCACAATATGTGTGTGTGTTTTGTGTTTTTGTGTGTGTCAAATAATGAGAAGAAATAAATGTGTTTTGCTGTTCTCGGCTAATTGTGTGCCAATAATGTTTGTGAGTGAATGAGAACGAGAGGCCTATGGCAACGGAACGGATGGCTTTGCAAATTGTCAAGGAAGTGTACAAAAGTGCCAACCCCCCTCATCATCGACCCTACCCGATATTGGTCGATGTTATTAGGACCTCAAGGCACAGTGAACGAGACACTAATGGCATTACCTGCAAACCGCACACCCGCCACCTCCCCTCCCATATCTGTGCGATTAGGGTCTCCAGTCACATAACCCTCTTCTCAAGTCCCATTCCATCCATGCCAACCTCAATCCACCTCGTAGCACAGCACAGTCAATGTACGGTATGTAATTATCGTATGAATAATGTCGCGTATGAAGCTTGAGGCAAAGGGTAAGGGGAATAAGAGGGCCGTTTGAGGGCAATGCTGAGGAATGTTGAAGGGAGCAAATAAATTTTACCGCCAGAACTTCTATTTTATGTTTTCTTGTGTTTAGTGTTCTGAAAATGGTTGTANCCAATTTTTAGAGGAGTCGCACACTTCAGACAACCACAACCACTCTCATTTAAGATTTCAATTTTCGCAAGTTGAGAAACATTACCATCACACGATAAACGAATATGTGTAGAGTACTACGTTCTTCCGCCACCCTCACCAGGCAAATGAGCGTTTACGTGGAAACTAGCACTTTATATAGTGGGTCAGATCTTACGAATGCGTAACTTGGCATTCGTGACATTTGGTGTGCTTTGCCAAGAATTCGTCCCATATTTGTGTTATTTGCTAAGAGTGTTCTACTTTGCGCGGAAAAATTTTTGTTAGTTTTGTTCAAAGATCTTAAAATTGGGAGGTATTATTAACTGGGACCCTTTATAATGTTTAATTAATAATTGTGGGTTTGTAATGTTTTACGCTTTGTAAAGGTTTTCCGCGCCTCAAGATAACTTGAAGAAATATTTTTATGCTTTTTGGACCACCGCAATACAATTTTGGGGCTATATGGATTCTGGCGGTAAACTTTATTTATACCTGTTGAAGAAGTAGTCAAAGGTTTTAACGAGTAGTAGAGGGTAAGTTTGTAAGTTAGTGAAAATTGGCAAATTTCAAGTTTTCAATCAGAACTTCACCTTTTTTCTTTGTCATTGTTTGAAAATTAATTAAAAAATCGAAAATTTGTACATTTAACGGAAAAAAAATAAAAAATAATTTTTGTTGAAAAAAAGAGAAAGTTGTACATACATTCATTAATTAGCCAAAATTTTACAAACATTTATAGCCAGAGCGCGAACGAGACTTCAGCAAAATTGGCAACCATTCAAAAATTTGCATTGGCTGCGCAAAAGTAATAATAACCAACAAAATCAAAATACGAAAAAATTCCAATTAAAAAGAAAAAACTAACGCGATTAACAAACAGCGCACAGTCAGTCGCCAGCCAAAAAGTGGATTACTATTACATATGTACATAATTATGCATTTTAAACAAGTTTTATAGTTCACGGCAGGAAAAAATAATAAAATAAATAAACAAAACCGTCCACAAACGTGGTGCCAACGCGTGTGTTTTTGTTAGTCCGTAGTTTTGATGATGGGATGATGGCGATGATGATGATGATATTTTTTCGGTGTTGAAGCACAGCGCGTTTAATTAGAGGTGAAAAAAAAATTTTTTTTCCAATGCAAAAATGTGGTGCGCCATAGCATTTTATTCGACGAACACAACACAAAAAAGGCGCACATTATAATGTCAGCAAAAGCGCACTGGCCAATTTTTGCTGTACATACATATGTACATATTATACATACATATGGATGTAATAAAGAGAAAAAAGACATTAGAGAAGTAAATGTGATAAAAAAAATCACAAAACAAAGCAATTCTAATTGAAATTTGAAAGCTTTTTTCTTGCAAAATGCTAACATAAATGCTTCGCTCACAAATTCGAAGAAAAGTGTAAGAAAAGCGCACCGACATTTGCGGATTTCGAAGTTTAACCAATTTTTTGATGGCACATGAAAATATTTTAGAAGTTTGAATAATCTATTCCGCGCAGAATTTCATTCCGCGTCGAATGGCACGTTAAACTTCTTTCTATCTTTATTCCGAAAATTTTATTATTAAAAAACATAACATTTTCCATTTTTAAGCAAAATGTTCAATTATTTTTAGTTTTTCAATAATATAATTTTTCCGAAAAAAAGTTTAAAAAAAGTTTAAGACGTGATTCGACTCAGAATGAAATTCTGCATCGAATCAATTATTAAACTTTCCAAAATATTTTCGATTAAGCTTCCAAAAGTCGGTTAGACTAATGTCGTGTTCCGCAAATGTCGTTCCCCCGTAAAAAAAACGCATGCAAAAAAAGTAAAAAACGCATGCGAAAGAGTAAAAAACGCATTCGAAAAAAGTAAAAACGCAAACCAGAATAGCAAAAAACGCATGCAAAACGCATTCGAAAAGGCAAAAAACGCAAAATAAAAAGCGCATGCGGAAAGAGCAAAAAGTGCATGAAAAGACCAAAAAAGCAGTATATGATTGTTCGATGAATGAGGAAAAAATTATCACTTTGAACTTTTTCAAATTTGAACTTTTTTCAAATTAACTTGAACTGGTGACTTGGATTTGAAAAGTTCAAATAAATTTCAATGAATTTCATTCGAACTGAAATGTGAAAACACTGATGCGGAAAGAGCAAAAAAATGCATGAAAAAAGAGCATAAAATCGCAGCATAATGATATGATTATGATATGATTTTTCCGATAAATGCAATGCGGAAAAAAATTATCACTTAATTATCGTTTCATTAAGAAAGGTTTGGCGTAAAAAGTTATTTTTAATAGTTACTTACTTACCTAAATCTCTGAAAGTTAATTAGACGCCAACACAACACGGTAATTTTTAATATGTCAGTTGAAATGTGTGGTTATTTCTCTTATGTATAAGCAGCACACAAGTATGTATGTGGGTATGTATTTGAATGAAAAAAGTATGTGTACATCGAAGAGAGAGAGAGAGGAACGGAGAATAAACAAGGAAACAAAAAAATTATTAAAAAAGTAAAATAAAATAAATTAAAATTTGTGAACAAAAAGCAAAATGTTCCAAAATTTTTGTGTGAAAGCTGCAACAAATTGTTCAAATAAACAAAAACTGCGGTAAATTTACCAAGAAAAAAAAAACTGCACACAAAAAAAGAAGAGAAATGAGAAAGTATGATAAGAGCCGTTTGGCAGTGTAGGAGAAGTGAAGAAAACGCCATGGGCAATAAATATTATAAGCAAAAATTGCTTTTTACCCGAAAAAAAAAAAAATTGGTCGTGCCTTGTTTGTGGCGGCGTTCTTGGATGTTTTTGTTTATAAAAAAGGAAAGCGGA
>SAUE01000618.1:1657-12000 GCA_009724625.1 Deladenus siricidicola
GGTCATACACAAAAAATAGAAGATACAAAACCGTTTCTATTATAAAATTATTATTAATTTTTATATTTGTTTTTGATTTTTTTCCAACCAATTACAAACATTATATAAGTGTGGTCAAAACGTTAATTCTCTCAAACTAATTTTTTCAGCAAAAAATTTTCCAATTACGTATGTTAATTTTGATATTTACTAATTTTTGACAAAAAGATACTGTGCAATTCCAAAAAATATTACAAAATTTTTGAATTTTTTGTCGGCGAATTCATAGCATAAATAACCGTTTCCACGCAAGCTTTTGCCGATACCGTAATATTAAATAATACCGTAAAGATTGTTGACCGTGCTGATCATTTCTTAGTGGAGAGGTTATCAGGTCTGTTAGCGGTGATGGAAGACGCCGGTTCCATTCTAGTTAGCACCATACATTATGTCCCATTCTCTACCTAGCATTATAGCACAAATGCAGAAATTAATGTTAACACGATCGGAATGGTGTTTTTCGCTGACGCGCGGTGGAATTAGCGAGGAAAACGCTTTTCTTTATTTAAAATAAACATTAAATTTTTTTCATTTGAGAAAAAAAGCCACCAAAGCCAGATACCGTAGTATTAATTAATACATTAAAGATTGTTGATCTGAACAACATTTTCCGTAAATGATCAAAAGGAAACCAAAAATGCACAATTAAATAATCTTTTTGCAATGTTTTCTCACTCACACATGAACTCATTTATTTTTAATTAATTTAATTTAATTTTAATTTTTAATAAGTTATTTTAATATTTTAAAAAATAATGTTTTATGTATAATAATTTGTGCTTCACTTTTATCAGGTGTTTCCTTCCTAATTAACTATTACGTTTTGCATTCAAATTTTATTTTTCAGTTTTTATTAGTTTAGTTTCTTTTAAATTTATATCATAATCGTCACATAATTGAAATTTGTCTACATAAAAGTTTTACATTTTTGAGTATTTGCAACTGTCTTTATTTGCAAAATGTATTTTTATATTCTTGAGTATACATTACAGCATGGTACAATTTAAAAAAAAGGTAACTGGATAAAAATTTTGTCCAAAAAAATATATAATGTTACATATACATATATGTATGCGTTGCCGGAATTTTGCGCCCCACCCATGAACTTTGCGCCCCAGGACCTTTGCGCCCCAGGAACTTTACGCCCCGGAATTTTGCGCCCCGGAACTTTGCGCCCCAAGCTCGGAATTTTGCGTCCCGAAAATTTTTGGGGCGCAAATTCGGGCGCAAAATTCCAGCAACGCAGTATACATATGTACTTGCAAATTTTTCTGTAAAATTTAAAACATTTGCTAAAATACATCAAAATTTAAAATTTCTACACTTGGTGTTTGACGAAATTAAATAATTTTTTTCATGTGAAAAAATTTGATATAAAAAAATTTATTTTTTTTCGGAATGGATTTTTTTCAAACATTTTTCTGCATAAAAAGGGTTTCCATTTTTTATAATTTTATTCATATTTTGGTAAATTGTTATTACCTTTATGAAAAATATTCGTAATCAAATTTGATACTAAAAATTGTTTGAGTTCTATTAATGTTTTTATATAAATTTGTTTTGAATGTATTATTGGAAAATTAATACTTACTTGTAAAATTTTAGGTAAACAAATTTAAAAAAATTAGACTTCAGCAGAAATTGTAAATTAAGAGTAAAACATAAGAATAAACATGAAATTCTAGCAAAAATGATGTGTGGAAAACTGAAATGTGGAAAAATACAAACAATAATCAAAAAAAATTTATATAAAAATGGAAATGGTCTTATGTGAAAAAAATTTTTTTTCATTTGAAAAAATTTCATTTCGGAAAGGATGACGTAAAAAAATTTTGTTTGACGTTTTTTGGTGAAAAATTCATTTGGCCAACCACTGCCCCGGTCACATATATACATGTATAAGATTTGAAATAATTTGTCATCTTTTAAATTACATAGCATATTTATATAAATTTTATAGCTGCGAGAATGGCAAACGATAGCGAACAGATGGTAGTATATGAGCTTTTGCCCGACAATTTGCGCGACATTCACAGCATCAACGAAAAGATCGTGTTCTCGCTGTCGCTGTTGGCAAACGCCGTGCTGATCGCGGTGTTGGCCGCAGAGCGCCATCCAGCATTGCGACAATACTCACGCGTGCTACAACAGAATTGCGGGGTTGACATCGTCCAAACCATTGGCATTTTTTGCGGGGAACTTGTAAGGCTTTTATGCATTTGATTATGAAACGTCCAAGAAAATGAATTTTACAAACTAAAAATGAGTTTAAACTTAAGATAAAGCTTCTTTTAGACAGAAAGAAAGAAAGAGAGAGAATGCCTTACGTACAATTGCGGACAAAACATTGGCATCAAAATAGGTCATTTGCTTTTCAACCAATTTTTTTGCTTTACATAGTAGTTTTTACAGGGTGACATAAAAAAACTGACAACCAAATTGTTTTGGTCCTAACGCGAATGTTTTTACAGATTGAAAGTTTTTATTGTTTTTATTGAATTCTCCGTTAAAAAAATACTACGTTAATGTTCTGTTTCAAAATTTTTCAATACATTTAAGCTACTTTTTGTCAGATGTCAAATCAAAAGGAAACATTTTTGGTGTTGCATGAGCTGAAAAAGCGCCCGGTCGACATTGCTCGAATGCTCGGCGTGACAAGTTCGACGTTTGACGCATTATCTACATAGTGATTTGTGGAGCTTGGCCATACTGAACGCTATAACAAGCGCGTACGGCTTCAAAAATGCAACCGACACCTTCTTCGAGACGCTCCTCTTCAGTGGGACAAAATCATCTTCGCGGGACGAGAGCTGTTATCGCGCAATAACCGCACCAAAACGGCAAGAGCTGGCCTGCAGAGGTTCTCGTTGACCAAAAAATAAACGATTCAATCCGAAGTAAACGACGCCAACAGTTAAGTTCGGCGGCGAAAATATTTTGGTGTTATCAAATTTTTTATGGCATAAAACATACAGCAAAAACTGTAAAAGCGTATCTCCGCGATCACAACGTTAATATCTTCAATTGGCCAGCTCAATCGTCGGATTGGAAACCGATTGAACATCTGTGGGGCGAAGTAAAAAGGCCATTGAAAGTTCAAAATTTGATAACACAGATACTCAAATTTATGGACGATTCGTAATATGTATAGGCCTTTCGAAAATTGATAAAAAACCGGGGGTCGATTTTTTTCTAGCGCGCTCGGTATTTGGGCTGTTGTCAAAAATTAGAAAAAATGTCTTTTAAATAAATATTATTGCACATTGAAAATCGCTTAAACCGATTAACAGGCTTTGTAGTCCACGAAATTCTCTCTACAAGGTAACATAAATCATTTTTATAAAAATTATTATGTACAGTGAAAAAATTAGTTGGAAAGCAAATGGAAAAAACGACCTATTTTGATGCCAATGTTTGGTCCGCAACTGTATGTAAGGCATTCTCTCTCTCTCTCTCTCTCTCTCTCTCTTCCTCTCCCTATGTCTCTTTCTTTCTCTTCTCTTTCTTTCTAAAACAAGCTTTATCTCGGATTAAACTCTTTTTTAGCTTGTAAAATTCATTTTTTACACAGAACATGTTTAAAGGAACTGGAGTTTGCGGACGGAAATATGATCACGATGATTAACGGCGTTTTTCGCAACGCATCAACACCCGTCCACTACTTTCTCACCTTTTTGGGCGCATTTGTTTGCGCCACAGCGGTTTCTGCGTTATCGATCATCTTCATATTTCGCTATATGTTAATCGTCAAGTAAATTTCAATTCATGAGTTTGCGATATTATCAAAACCTAATTCAAAAAAAGATATGGCATTAAGCTTAAAATTGTCCATTACGTACAGAAAACAATAACCTCTGAACGTACGTTTGGATAGGTATTAATTTGTGTAGGTTTATGTGTATCAAGTTTTTTTAAGTTAGTTAAAACTCTTTGCAGAATTTGCAGAGTTCTCAGAAAATCTGCGAATCATAGGCGTGTTTGTTTCGACAAAACTAATTGTGTTGTAACTTGCCAACAATAACAAAAAAATAAAATAAAAAAGCATCAAATATGCGTCAGTAGCAAAAGTGCATATGCTACGAAAATAAATTTTCAAATCGTAAACCGTAAATTTTTAGGTCCTTGAAATTTTGGAAATCGTAAATTTTTGATCAAAAAAGCCGTAAATGTCCTAAATCGTAAATCGAAAATCGTAAATTTTCAAATTTCGAATGAAAATTTACATTTTTTTCGAATTTTTTAGTATTTTTTTTTCAAGAAATTTCTGTTCCATTTAACTTTTTTGCTGTTTTTTCATTTTCATCTGACAGTTTTCGAATTCGTCAACTTTCTTTTTCCGTTAATTTAGACATTTTTTGCGCCAATTCAAACGCATATTGAAATTTCAATTTACTTGAAAAATGTTGAAAAATTTACGAAAATTGACCGCATACAAAGCGAAATATCATTTCCTTTCTTTTCTCATTGGTTACACGCTTTTCTCAGTTTTGTCTCAATTTTGCTTCTTTGAAAAATGATATTGTCTTATACAATTTTGATGCATTTTCCACAAATTGAGCATTTGCGACCATAGCAAAATTGATTAAAAATGAAACCGGTGATTTGATAAGCAATGGGCGAAAAGTTTCCCAAGGACGGACTATGCCGCAACCCGCGTAACAATTGGGAAATATATCGAAAATGTTGTTTGGGAGATTTTTGACTTTTAAAATAATTAAATTAAAAATATTTGAAATTTTGGGCCGCATTTTCAATTAATATACATACATATGTATGGTGCAAAATTCTTATTGCACTGTCTATAGAAATCGAGTGATGGCGAATCGTGATATTCACAAATTGCTTGTCGTGCCCATTCTATCCGGCGCCATTGTCGGCGGGACGATGGTGGGCGCGTTAGTGAGCGGTGACGACCGGCGCGCGCATCTTTGCCCTAGGCTGCTCAATAATTCGATTTGGCTGCGGCCCGGCACCGATATCACGCGATGTCTCATATGCAAAGCGGTTTGTCAATGCTATAAAATTTTTTGTCACAATGATGTTACTGCAACGTGAATCTTTTTTTAATTATGACACACTATCAATTGTAGACAGCTTTCCATTAGTGTTGTAATTTGTATCCACAAAGATCTATTTTGAAAAATGACAAATAAAATTCCAATAGGTCCATTTTGAGTTTATTATTTCAAATGGAATACAATTTTACATAAATTGCTTTTTTGCATAAAACGGTATTAATTATTTTTAACTTAATTCTAAGCAAAAAAAACATAAATGTATTAATGAATCATTTTGGAAATGTTTTAACAATTTAGAGCAATCCGTTCCTGATCCTCTACCAGTTAGCTTGTACGAGCGTGATCGGGAGCGCGTACATCGTTATGAGCTTGTCAACAATTGCCATTTTACGCGCCACACGCGAAGCTCGCAAAGAAAGCACGCAGCGAACGCGTCAGATGCAGCGCCAATTAAACGTGGTGCTCTTTGCGCAGGCACTTCTATTATTATGATTATTTTGTTTTTATTCCTCACATTCCTGATGTATAATAACATAATATGTATACTGCATACGATATACGATAAAATTACATATATGTACATACAGTAGGAACTTCTATTTTGGCAATTTTAGTTTTTTTAGGGGGGGGGGTTTGGTTTTTTTGGTTTATTTGATTTTTGGCCAGAAGGATCTCGTCCCACATGTATTTTTCCTACACATCCCATAGTGTTCCACAAAGCCACAACCAGCAAAAAAAAATCGTTTGCAGATGACATTACCTATCTTCTCGGCGGTAATGCCCGTGTTGGTGATGACTTCACTGCCCGCTTTGCGGATTTCGGTAACAAATTTTTCCTGTTTCTAACAAAAATTTGAATTTTGTAGCCGACAAATATCAGTTTACGTTTAAAATTGATAAAATGCAGAAAAATTATTTAAAAAATTTTGGGAGAACTTTTTTCAAATCAAGCTTCTTTCAAAATATCAACTCAAAAAAATAAAATAAAGCTATTTTTATAGCTATTAAAATAGTTTCCGAAATAAGAGCTAACTGAAAAAAAATTGAATTTTTAGTATGGTTTCGTCATGTTTCAAAAAAATCTTAAAAAAGCACTGCATGAAAGGAAGAAAAATATTTATTATTTTTGATATTTACAGATGCCGGGCGCCGGCGTGGCGGTGATGTTGGCCTTTTCGTGGATGCCGCTGCTTAGTCCGCTGACGACGCTAATGTTCGTCGGCAGATTTCGCCATCGAATTATGCTCACGGCTGGTCGAATAATTCTACTAGGCAAATCTAGTAGAGCAAGTGTGTCTGCAACATGACACAATTGTCTGCCTTCTTTCTGTCTTCAGTTTCAATTCTTTCTCTTAGCTCTTTATTTGCTGGGAAATTTCTCAGCTGATATTTTGTTGTTATATTTTATCACATGTTAGACATTTCCTTTTTTTCAAGTTGAAGTTTTTAAAGATAGCAGTTATCTACATATGTTCTATCAAACGTTTAACAACGGAATTCGAGTAAATTTTAAACACAATTTTTTAATTTTATATTTTTTTAAATTTTTTAAAAAGATTTTTAATTTTTGTTAAAAAACATTGTTAAAAATTTTTTTTGAAACCAATTTTAAAAAGTTACTTCACGTGATAAAGGCAAACTAACCAAAGTTTTTATTGAAAAATGTTTCGATTTTCAAATTCTTGAGCTGTAGGATTTAAAAATGTTTCTTTGTAACTTTATCCAGCACACCTTGCCGGGCGTGTGTGATAGTGGAGAGGGAGCCAAAATTTTTTGACGCGTCTGACGCTTTGTAGCGCAGCACAAGTTGACCAACATGAATAGTCTGCTTCTTTTCAAACTCATATTCTTCAACATTTATTATAATTGAAAAAAGCAAATACGTGCCAGAACAAGGTCATAAACAAATTGTTTGTTAATTTACAATTGTAAATTTTCTCTACGGTTTCTTTGAAGCTGCGAAAGGCGACCGTCGCCAACACTGACAATTGTTGGAAAATTTCAATCTGCGGTACTTCGGCCGCAAGCTCGACTTGGAAGGCGCGAAGCGCGCTTGACGGTCGCTCATCACTCCAATCGATCAGCATTAACGCGCTCATTGCCGGAGCTAAAACGTATTGCTAAAAATAACATTAATTGATCCTTTTTTGTGGCAAAATTTGATAATGTGAATATATAAAAAGATACATACAATAGTGGGTAGTGCTGGAATTATTCGTTTCGGTGCCAATGTCGACAATGGGTTGACAAGAAGCGTCAGCACTGGTGCGAATACTTGTATCCGATGAAGTTGCAAAAGAGCGCTGAATTATTTCATTTTTAATGTGATTTGCATGAATAAAAATTTACTTATGCTTTTGCATACCAACCTGCCGATAATGCCTCAGTATGCCACGCGCGCGTATATGCAACTCAGCGTCAGTGAATGTGGAGCCAGAGATAGCTTCCATGGAGCATTTAAACCTTTTGAACGCCACCGTCTCACACATTTCAGATCTGGTCAATTTATAAGGAAACAGCTTTTGTTCAATTTCCAACTCGGTTTTATAGCGGCTGAGCGCGGCTCTCGCTCCGGATCTGACCATCTGATTCTTAACATCAATAATTTTCTTTGTTGATCTTTTATTTGGTTATCACCTTTTCCCCGGATTCTGTAATAAATACATAAACAAGATTATTGTGATATGTACAGGGTGAATCAGCTAAATCCCCCGATTTCAATCGCGAATAACATTTTTGTTTGTAAAACGATTTACAAAAAAAAAATTACAAAATTTACAAAAAAGTTGAAATCCTTTTATCTTTTGTTTGTTTGTTTGGTATATGAGGCGACTTTGCCGAGCGCGAAAAAAATTTTGCGCACAAAACTGGCGCGTGTCAATTTTTGCGCGCCCCACGTGCGACACACCATTCGACGCGAAATTTTACGGCGAATCGAATAAAAAAAAGCGCATTGATTGGACCACTATGAAAAAAGCTACGAGCAAAAAACCATTTTAACAGATCCAAAAATTAGAATTAAAATGTGAACGCTTACATCAAATTCACACTATTTTTATATTAAAAACGATTTATTTGAACAAATAATTAATAAACATAATCAATCTGGGTATGTTCCTCAACTCTACGACCGTATTTACGTAAATTTTAATTCTAATTTTTGCATATGTTAAAATGGTTTTTTGCTCGGAACTTTTTTTCATAGCGATCCAATCAACGCGCTCTTTTTTTATTCGATTTGTCGTAAAATTTCGCGTCGAATGGTGTATCGCAAAAAATTGACGCGCGCCAGTTTTGCGCATCGGGGGATTTAGCTGATTTACCCTGTACAAACCTGCATGGCCGTTCTCGGCGCACTACTGTACCCCTAAAGTAATGTATCTTGTTATAGATTATCCGATAGAACGTAATTGGTGAGTTTTGCTAGAGATTCTTTTAGCTGCTTGAGGGCTCGTGTCTTCCGTCGTGTTATCCCAGTGGTCGTTCTGAGTTCTATGCTCTCGTCGCACTCAAAAGTGGCAAATGCATCCCCAACTTCTTCGCTTGCAAAGTTTACTAAAATTTGTACCAATTTACTTTCATAATCATAAAAGTTAGATAAAAGTTAGACAACTCGGAAGCAAAAATCCAAATCAAACCTTTGAATCTGTATTTTGTGTTGTTTTTGCCGTCCACCGCGCACACACCGCCGTCATCGACGTCCATCCAAAATGATCCCGGCCGCGGCCAACTTGCGTTACTTCCGAAAACAAGCCATACAAACTCGGCGGCAAACAGTAGCCAGAAACATTCAAAACACAACATAATTGTGTGTTTTAAACTCAAATGTGACTGGTGAAACGGAACTATTGAAAATATCATTGGAAGAATACTGCTAAAAATATTGTGAATAATGATAAAAAAATTATTATAAAAAATTTCTGCGAAAAATACGGGAAAGCAGTCAGAGATTAGATTTTTTTAAATGTCCTTTTCCAAATTATCTTTGCTGTTTTTACAAATGAAAAATTAATTTTTATAGGAGCATTTTTAAGAATTGCTAAAGAATTTTTGCATTACCCACAAGTTTACAATTTTATTAAAATTTTTATCTCTATGTGACTCAAAATATTTTTCAACTTTTTAGTAAATTTACTCCAAATATTTTCTTACAATTTTATTTTCATAATTCTTATGTGGTTATTCACTGGTGAATTGTCGCTTTGGGGAAACGATACCGTTGTCAATCCCATTTTAGTCAAAATACAATTTTATGATAAAAAATGAATATAAATTAATAAAAATTAACACAAGAATCTTTTTTATTTACAAATTAAGTTTCTATTTGCTATTTTCGTTCCAAAATAGAAAATCTAGAACAAGAAAAAAAAAATTTCTTAATGAATAAAAAATGAATATATTATATGTATTTTTTTACTTTTAAGTAATTAAAAAAAAATTTTTTTTCCAAAATTTTTCAGAAATTTAAAATTTATATTCGGTAAAAGCAAAGTCGATCTTGAAGAAAATCATAGAGCAGATTATTCGATAAATTGCAATTGTAAATGTTTTCTATCGCTTCTTTGAATTTGCGAAAGGCGGCGGAAGACAAAACGTTCGCACGATCTGAAATTTGTGATTGGGGCACTTCCATGACGAGTTCGACTTGAAAACGGTGAATGCGCGCGCCACTTGCGCGTCACTCCAGTCGATCAACATCAAAGCGCGCATCGATGAACCCAAAAACGAACACAAATGAAAACAATTTTTTGCTTTGTTTATCACAAGAGTTGAATGATTATTGTACATATGTATGTATACATATGTATGTAAAACATAGCCAATTCATTTATAAAATTTAAACTTAAAAAAATCGAATTTGTGTATTGTGCAGTGTTTCCAAATTAAGTAAGTTTTAACGAAAAATCGAAAGTAAAGTGAATTTAACTTTACTCAGAAAAATAAAGTGGCAAAGTTAAATTTTTAAATTTAACTTTTAAAAAGAAAGTGGCAAAATTTAATTTTAAATTTAAGTTTTAAAAATAAAGTGGCAAAATTTAAACTTAAATTTAACGTAAGTTAAAATTAAGTCGAACTAATTCAAGTTTAAATGGAATTATTTTTAGCGTATTTATGTGGTAAAAGGATAACGTTTCCTGGAAAAATCAATATCATATTTGAATTAAGGGCTCAAAATGTCTAGAAAGCGTAAAAATTTCGATATTCTTTTAGGGGGGGGAGATGGCTAAAACAGGATTTTTACGTCATTTTTAACTAAAATTTCCTAAATCTATAAAACAAAGATTT
>SAUE01000620.1:45235-64174 GCA_009724625.1 Deladenus siricidicola
ATTCGAATGTGAGGGCGTGTTGGCGTCAACGGCGTCGACGATGCCTATAGTATGGTATAGGTTAGAAATCGGCCAATCCCACGAAACTGGCCCACCAGCACATCGAACGGTTTCGTTGTCGGCGCGATAGCGGCGAATGAACCAGTCACGATCCGCCCACTTCGCCCTCAGCTCGTCGACCTTGCGGATGGCGTTGTCGTAGTTCTCCAACTTTATCCACTCCGGCAACGAAATCGACGGCAGCGATCGCTTCCACTCCTCATACCACTGTCAAAACAAAAAATTCCAATTGTCTCAAAAAAATTAAAGAATTTTTTAAAAACAAAATATTGATTAGAGAAAAATATTTAATAAATACCAAATTTAATTCCAATTTTAATCAATTTTCGCAACAGCAAACTTCCACAAAATCTTGCAATAAAAAATTATTTTTCATTCAACAAAAAAGCGCCAAATTTCCAAAGACTCATATGCTTTGTTAATTGTTGATTTACTTAACTACTTGAATAGAAATATCGAAAAAAAATTATTTGATTAGATATCTGAAGTTTTTGAGTAACAATATTTGATTTAGAAAATCAAAGTTGGCTTTGATCACATCTATGCGCTTTTCTATTGTATTTTTATACGCTTTTTTCATGGGTAATTTCAAAGAATTTTGAAACCCTGTGCTCCAGTGGCGAGCCCAAAAAAATTTTCATGTTGTGCTAATTTTTTATGGTGGGTGCAAAAATTTTTCTAAAGGCTCATATTTCTGTTTGCAATTAATAATTTTTTTTGAAAGGCTTTTGACGAAATTTCACCATAAAAAGTCCAAAAAAATTCTTCATTAGGAGTAACCTTGCGTAATCTCCTGGGCTCGCCACTGCCTGCATATTTCAGATCAAACCTGCATATTTCAGTGAATTTTTAAGTAATTTATTTTCCTTTCCCCTCAACACAAACCCACTTACACTGCCGGCGGCGGCAGTGCCGCCAATTGCGCCCGCCGCCAGCCAATAGCGCAACTTTAGCGCATGGCGAAAAACAAATCCCACAAGTGTGCGTTGAGCGATTGTGGATGGATTTCGGGTAGGAATAAGCCTAGAATTCAAATCAATTAATTTATACAACGCGTCGCTACTAGAGGAGTGCTCCGCTGACCGTGTCTATAAGGCTATAAGCCTTATAGGCACGGTGAGCCTAAGCCTTAGGCTAAGCTTTAAGCGAGTAGGCAAGTCGTATATAAACTTATCTGAGTCTTAGGCTAAGATAAGTTTAGCAGAGCACGCTTCTAGCGCGGTAGCCACGAGTCGCGCGTTTATTTCATACATTAAGGAATAGATTAATTCTAATTTTGAAAGACGACAACGAAATATTACCTCAAATTTGTGTTAAGCGTATGCAGGGCGCGAATGAAAATGGCTCGCTGCGCGGCGGCCAGCTCCTGTTTGCGTCTGCGATTCATGAATCTACCTGAAGAAATATCATATATGACAAAAAAAAGTGAGAAGAAAATTACAGAAAATAGACAAAATAGGAGGCAAAATGGAAAACAAAACTACCCGTCCAAGCACCTTCCCCTGTTATGCATTATAAAAAAGATTTTGCAAAATGAATATGTAATAAAAAGGAAAAATTACTGGGGTACGCAAAATTTTTTGGGTTACACGAAAAAATTTCGATTTTGAGAGGCTGCTTGGACATGTATGCTTTGGATCTTCGTCAATAAGGATCTTCGTTTGTATGAAGGTGCGAATTTCTCGTGAAAAATAATTTCGTTAACAAAAATTTTTACGGTGTGCGGCGGAATATTTAAGATATTGGGGCGCAGCTGTGTTATTTTGCTATGAAAAGATTGAATATTTTCGTTAGAATTTTATTTATTTTTTTGTAAAACAATATGTGTCGTGCGTTTGATAAGAGCAGTTTTTTTTGTGTTAAACCCCCTTGTTTGTTAGGGGAGTTTGCACCTAAGATCATTCCCTCATCAGAAATCAAGAAGAAGGGGAGGAGGAGATGACAAGGCGGCAACCACACCGATTGTAATAATTTGAGCGAATCGCCGAAAAATTATAATAATGTCATTAGAACACGGCCGTGTACGAGTGACCAGCAAAAAATTATCAACTTTTGAGTGAAGTCGGTGACGAATAGTCTAGGGGCACAATTTCCTCTAAGCTAAAGCACCCAAAACATTACCAGACATTGCGTGCGCAAGTGTGGAGCTGATTGGAGTGCATACACCTCTCCAAGGCACCCCGCCCCCTCGAGGGCCCTCTCAATAAGGGCAGGTGGGAGCGTTGCGCATTACGTAGAAAATTGTAAAGAATGCAATAAAAACGGTAAACTAGGGAGAGCTTAGACAGGCCTAGGCCTGGTGTCCTACGCAAGAAGTGAAAAAGCTTTTGCTTCTTTCGAGCGCGCTCGAGCGAAAACTCGCGAGCGAAAACTCTGTTTGTCATTTTAAGTACGCGCAATTTTGAAAACAATTTTTTTTTATTTCGTAACACAAAATTCGAACCGAATTTGAAAAGGCGCATTCCAAAACGACTCAAAAGTCGATGGGTGTCAAATTTAACAAACCTCATCAAAAATTTGATCCGCTAAGCGGAAATGTGTGCGTGATTGTCTTATGCAGTCTTGTGTATAATATAATAATAATTGTGTATATAGTTGCTCAGCAGGGGGCAACTGCTCCAGCTACACCAGAGAATCGCACTTTTTGGTGCTAACAAAGTTTACTTATGCTGCTGGGTGTTTCAGTACCTTATCTTCAGTTTTTCCATTGACCACATTTTTCTAGAGTTTATGATTTTCTTTCATTTTTTATCCAAAACATTACGTCTTATGTAGTTGCCTGTTACGTCATATGTATGTAGTCTTGTGAAGTTGACCTGCAACTAAACCAGGGAACTATTTTTTGGTGCTAAACAAGTGCTACTTTTGCTATTTATGTTGTTCTCTGATTTGTGTACCTAAGTTGCTATGTTTGACGATATAATTTTTTTAGATAAATATTGGCTACTATTATGGACATATCAGGTTGCTCTGCGGCGAGCAGCAATGCTAGCAGTCATGGCTATAATCTCAGGAAGCGCTCCATCCCCAACTATTTTCCATCACCATCGTCAACGAAGCGTGCAAAGAACGTCGGCTCGGCGTTGGCCGTCGCCACAAACACAGTATCGTCATCCGCCACTACCACCACACGACCGCCGGCGACGCGAAAGGAACGTAAAACGGCGGATGTAAAGAAGGTAATTTTTTTCAGCTCGATATACAATTTCTTGGAATTTGGTGGTGTACCCGTTACTACCCACCAAGAGGGAACATATCTGTATAACACATTCTCCAAAAAAAATTTTAGTCGGCTTAAATTTTTGCGTAGTCCAGCAAATTTTCTGTTTTTCGTTCCGTTTTTGCTTGACAATTTTCTATCTTATAATAATATCATCAGGGGCGTTCTCTTTTCAGAGATTTTTTATTCTCTGGTTTTTAGATAAAGAGTTTCCACATCAACGAGGACTTATTTGACATGAAGGAGTACGGTCGGCGGTGCGGGGCCATCGCCCACCACAACAAGACTATGGCGACGAAGAAGAGGAAGAGCGACGTTCACATTCATCAGCTTCCGACTTGCGTTATGGTAATATAAACATTCTGAACTTTTTCGATAACATCTTTTTGGTGCCGACGCGTCCCCAATGAAACGATTTTGTGTATCCGTACAGTTCAAAAGAAAATTATTTCTATTCAATTCGTGGAAAAAACAAAGATTTTGCAAAAATGAAATTTGAGGAAATTGAAATGTTTTAAAAATGGAAGTTTTAAATTTTACTGTTTGTTTCAGTCGCACATATTCAAGCTGCTCTCGCCGCTGAATCGCGTCAAGGCGGAGCGCGTGTGCCGTCGCTGGAACTTCGTCGCGCGCAACTTCAGTTGGAACGCGACGTTGGCGCTCACGGCGGCTAGCGTTTCGCCGGAAGTGAATTTCACGGTGATCGAGCCTCAGCAATACTCCTTCTGCGATGCGCAAACGCGCGTTGTAGGCGGTCGAGTGAGTGGATTTTCTTATATTTTTCCACATAGACTTTTACGTGTATTGGATTATGTGAAAAAACGGCCATGACTTATGTGTCAACCAAAGAATTATTTGTGCAGAAATTTTGTGTATGCATTTTCTATTTATTTTTGCAGATCAACACCATTGTGAATCGAGCGGGTAAATATCTGGAGAAGGTCGATTTCAGCGCCTTCCCCTTCCTCGACTACAAGGTGTGCAATCTGCTGAGGTTCACGCCGCGTGTCGAGCGCATCGATCTGTCCGGCATTTTTCTCACCAATTCTTCGCTCTCCACCATCGGCGGCAATCTGCCGCGTCTGAAGTACGCCAAGTTTCGACGTTGTTTTCATGTGGGTATTTTTTTTTGTTAATAAATTCAAAAAATCTGCGAATGAGAATTTTTTTATGAGAATGGAATATTTTAAAATAACTTTTTTTCTAAAAAACTCGATTTTTTTATTTGTTGTAATTGGGGATTACGTTTTACAAATTGAAAATTTGTAACTTTAAAGGAAAAAATACTGAAATTTTTGTCAGTTAAAAATTTTTTGACGAACTCTTTGGTGTAAATATGGTTGGATTGGGGCATAGAACCGTGGGTGGGGTGCACCGGGTCTCTCGATCACCAATTGTATGTAGGCAGCTAGAAAATTCCCAACAAAAATGATTTTCAGAGGACGCAGGTGGAGCGGGGCATGTCGCGCTTTTTGAGCGCCTGCCGTCAGCTGGAGACGCTTGACGTCTCCGAGAACGAGTACTTTGCCGGCGAGGTGTGCTTCGCCGACTTGCCGCCCAGCATTCTTCACTTGCTCATCTCGAGAAACTATCGCGTGGGCGACGCGGCGATGGCCGGCATTCAGCGCAATTGCCATCGTCTGAAGAGTCTGATTATGGATCGCGTGGATTTGGTGTCGGCGGGCGCGCTGAACGCACTCTTTGACCATTTGCCAGAGTGGGTCTTTTGTTCTTTTTACCGAGAAGTTTGTAATAGAATTGAGGATTTTGTGAGTGCGCAGTTTATGGAACGTATCTTCTTTTTGAAATTTGGTTGGACACAGCTTTAGGAATTGGGTTTTTTTTTCAAATTTATGTCTTTTGAACAAATTCCAATTAATTGTAGGCTGGAGAATCTGCAATATGGAAACTGCTCCAACAATGCGTTACGCACGAATGAGGTGCTTTCCATCGGGAAGTTAAAAAACTTGAAGCAATTGACACTCTACAATAACGTCGTCGTCACCGAGGGGGTTGGGATTTTTGTCTTTACCGATTTTTGTAGACTAAAATGTGTACTGTTTTTATTACTTGTTAATTTTTCAGGCGTGCAAAAATATTTTTGTTAACTTTTTTAATTTTTAAAAAGCAGATTTTGCAAAATTATAGGAAGTAACTGACACTCTCATTCAGTGGCGGATCCCGAACTGTCTTGTGGGGGGGGGGCAAGGACTAATAAATAAAATTTTTAAAGCCTCGCCAAAGTTAATGGTGTTTTTGAAACGCTTTCGACGGCAAGCTCCTTTGTCTGGCACTAAAAATAGAAAATTTCTAAAAAATCTTCTTAAAATGTCTGCATCCCGCTCTGTCCTACGATAACGATTTTTAAGTTTTGCAAAATATTTGATAAATTTCCATTCGTTTTTGTAGTTGTTAAAAGCGGTCGGTCACAATTGCCTGAAGCTGGAACAGCTGGACGTCAGCTGCAACCCGAACCACCCGATCTCCATCTCCGACCATGGTCTTCGCTATCTGGCCAACTTGCCAAAGCTATCCGTGGTGAACTTAAGCGGAATTCGTTCGCTGACCGACCACACCCTCTGCGATATTGCCGCTAAAGGCCAACTAAAGGTTCGGATTCTGAATGTGAAAAGAATTTATGTGCAGTAATGCCCGAAATAGTAGTGAGGGGAAGTGCAGCTATCGGCGTCGCCAGGGAGGTAGACCGGGGCGGGGGGTTATTTCCATGGGAATTTTTTAGGATTTTTTTCTTGGTTGAATTCTCCCTTCCTTACCGGCTTATGGAGATTTACTTGTGGAATTTGAATAAAAAGTTATTTTTTAATATAGTAAAATAATATTTATATGTACAAAATAATTGGTAGCAATAGACACTACCGCCTTCCCTCTGGCTACGCTTCTCGTATATCACATAAAGCTTTTGTGAATTTACAACATTGAATTTTGAAATTTCAGGAATTGCTTCTTCATCGCTGCTACAAAATTACGAACGACTCGATTACCTACGTGCTGAAAAGCTGCAAGGTAAGAAGCTAGATTTTATTTGTTTATATTACACGTATATTCTTGAAAAAGTGTAATGAAAATTTTTTGTCCGGAATAGATATTGAGTGGTTGGGATTTCGAATATTTCCGATTTTTTCCTCTGATTTAATCGTAAAAAAAATTTAATGAAGACCTCTGCTATCCTCTAGTGTTTGGGAATGTTGTAAACATTTTCAAGAGGCGAGGATTTTTTTTAAGATGTGTTTAGAGGAGAATGAAGAATTCGAAAATTATGATTTACAATAGTGTATTTTTGCCCAAAAAGCAACTTTACGCGCACAGCTTAATACTATTTTGTGGAAATAAGTTTAAAATTTTGAAAAATACATAATTCAGCAATTGCGAATACTCGACGTGTCGTATTGCGCGGCGGTGACGGACGTCAGCGTGAAGCAGTTGGTGCAATTTCTGGACGCCATCCACGGAAAAACCTACCCGCGCGCCTATTGTCCCGACACGGAGAAGTTCTGCTTGTGGGCGAAGCGCTCGGGCATCACGCTGCCGCTGAAGAAGTTCGCGCACCCGTGGCTGAAGGTGATGAACGAGTTGGACTACGACTACATGGTCGTGGGCCATCTCATCAACTGGACGAATCTAGCGCTAGCGCAGTTTCCCTGGATAATTGATAACGTTTGAGTTGTTTTCTCTTCATCTAATTCTAGTTTAAATGTTGTTGTTGTTGTTTGGCACTTTAATGGGTTACGTACACGCTATTTGCTCCTTGACGGGTTTCTTTTCAATATTTTCAGTGGAATTTTTTGCGGCGCGCTAAAAATCCTGGAACACCTGGAATACTTTTTAAAATTTAATCGAAACTCAGATCAATTCGTGCAGCAATGAAGTCTGTATGTGTCTATGTGTGGGGTGCTATGTGGAGCCAAAAAAAATTTTTTTACTGAAATTATTTCTTCTTTTCGTTGTTTGGGAGAGGTGCCGTCATGTTATTTTCTGTTCGTTGAGCTTTGTTTTTCTCGGTCGTGGTATTTGTTTAGTGTTATGCGGCCAAAAAAGTATTGCTATTATTATTATTATTAGTATTTGATATTCCATTATAATAATGAAACTTTTATAATATTTGCTGAGAGGGTTGAGCGTGCTTCCTGAGTGAAAAAAAAAGGATTTCAACTTCTGTTTTTAGCCAATTTTTGAGGCAAGTTATGCAGCCTTATTAAGACTAATTGCGTTGCTTCGGACAGCAAAAAAATTTGGTGGAGGTTTTTACCCGCGCAGTACGTCGATCAAAAAGCATGGTAATAATATTGGAATTGTGTTTTCTTTTTGGCGATTTGTTCATTGAGAAATAAAGGTGTTTTNCCCCCCCCCCCGCCCTCCCCATTCGAATTTTTTCTGCATTTTTTTGTGTCGAAAGCGTTCCAAAACTACCACCAGATCTTTTTTTGTGAACAGAAAGATGAGCCCTTGAAAATTTTGAAATTTTCAACTTTGAAGTTAAACTCTTACACACCCCCCTCCCCTCGTGGGAGATGTCTGGGTCCGTCACTAACCAATATACATAGCTGTTAAAGTAAAGTTTCCGGAAAATGCCAATAATGAGTTTTTAAGTTCAATATCCTATTTACTATTTACATTATGTTCGTTTTTCGAAAAGTTTGGGCGCATATTTATATATTTATAATCTTCTCCCTCCCCCTCCCTCCCAGCCAAACAAGTCAAACACACTGAATGTGGATATGTTTTTGTAGTATTGGAATATGTTGATAAGAATTATTTTTGTTCCGTTGTCAATATTTTATATTTTTTCATTGCAATGCAATTTTATTTTTTGAATTTCCCAAAATTTTACGAAAAATTGTATAAAAATTTATTATCAATAAACCTTTTTTTGTCGAATTTAAGGGATTCTTGAAGGAAACTACATATTTGGCTTTGGTATCCATTTGCTTTTTATATTTTTCAGATAAAATTGTCCAACGAAATTTTATTTTATTCGTTACAAAATAGGCCTACTATATTTATTCTTATTTGAGCGTTTGTTATGTTTTACTTTGTTCTGGAAAAATTTTTGGAGACTAGTTTAGTCTCCCCTATGCGGGGTTTTTATGGATTTTCGGACTTGATGGACCCCAACAAAAGCCAACTTTTTCGGCATTTTCTGGCCAAACCAATATAACATTCGTAATTAGGACGGAAAATTAGTTTAGGAAAAAAATCGAAATTTGGGGGGGGGGGTGGAATTCTGGTGGTAAACTAGGTTTAAAAAATTATAAAAATTTGGGAAAAATACCCGAAATTCTCACCCTCCCCCCAGAATTTCTAAATTTTTTTGCATTCTCTAGTCCAATTTTCAATTTAATTTTTTTTATGTCTTGTGAGTTTGGTAAAAAATGTTTTGAAACCCAGACAGAGACAAAATATGTCGAGGATCTTCGATGTGGCGG
The DNA here is from genome assembly GCA_009724625.1 of Deladenus siricidicola. Classification (NCBI taxonomy): domain Eukaryota; kingdom Metazoa; phylum Nematoda; class Chromadorea; order Rhabditida; family Sphaerulariidae; genus Deladenus; species Deladenus siricidicola. Next base: position 53,960 of record SAUE01000620.1, read on the forward strand.
ACTCTTCTGGCGCGTCTTCGTCGGAGGACTCGGACGCGGATTGCACAAACCAAACGACTACGGCGGCACAGTCGAGCCGGCAGACGTTTCTCCGACGTTTGCGCGCCGAAAGCGATGCGAAGGTAAAATTTATCACAATTATTTTTTTAAATATACATTGGGAAGTTGCAAAGAAAATATTTTTTATAAAGTTAAATATAAAAATTTTTACAAAAAAATTTTTTTAATATGGTCGCCCTCTAACTTTTTTTACTTTGTTTAGGTTTAGAATAAACAATAAGTTTGCAAAAATCAATAAATTGTCGAGTCTTTTAAAGTTTTTTTTGTGAAAACATGTAAAAGTGTATGAAATTTTTCGTTTAGAATGCCGGTCTCGCAGCGCCCGCCGACTTTTTCGTCGTCGACACGCAGGGCGACGGTGCCGCCGCCAACGCGTCGTGTGATGCGGTCGCGGCTGGCGGCGCCGCGAAAGCCAAGCGTCCGCTAATCAATTTGCGCGTGGAGAACGAGGCCGAAGTGAAGAAGGTAAAATTGCTTATTTGCCGTACATTTTTATACTGACTTTTTTATTTATTTTTATTGCAATATGTTCGAATTGAAGCGCGAAAAGCGTTCTTTCGGGTTTTATTACGTCACGTTTCATTCGCTTTACTTGGAATACTTTTTTTGAATAATGATTCTTCTTGAATACTTGTTTGAGAATATTTTTTCGTTGAAAGTTTTTTGGGCGTATTTTTGTCAACATATTTTGGCCACACACATAAATGGAATCGATTTTGATTGAATTTTCTAAAAAATTCCCTTATTCCACGCGGTTCTTTAGTGAAACGCTGCTGGCCCTTTCGAATACTTTCTTTTGATAATACAGGGCTAAGACCCTTTCTTGTCCGCTTGTCAAGATAGTAACAATAATAAACACTTTATTCGCACCAATATCGCACAACTCACAATTAGTCTTAGTAGCTCCTTATAATACTTCCAAACTTGCCAGTTCAATAGAACAACATTAAATGCGAACATAATAAATGAAATTAAATAACATAAGGGGTCAGCCTAGTTTACCCCCCCCAGAATTCCGAAACTTTTCTCATGTTTTCTAGACCAGTTTTCCGCCCTGATCACGAATATGATATTGGTTTTGCCAGGAAATCCCAAAAAAGTTGGTTTTCGGCCCTCCAAAGTTCAGAAATCCACAAAAAACCCCAGGGGGGACCAAGGTACAATTTTCGATTTTTTCGAGAATTTTTTTTCATTGCAAACCGCTTCAAAACCACTCAAANAGGCCTCGCTAAAAATCAATCGACGGCGATTCCATCGTTGAATCTGTTCTACTTCATCAAACAAGTGTTCCATATTAGCACTAAAAAAACAAACGTAGAACCCTAAAAAATCCCCCCACAGCAGGATTTGTTGAACTTTTTTCTGAAAATATTGCGTCCGTTTATAATGTGATTGTTATTTTGAATCATACAAAGCCTTTTCGAATAAATTTTAATACATTTTCGAAAAATATAATACCTGAAAATAGCGTCGTGTTGTTGACCTACGGCAAACCACCAAACGGCACACTGTCGAACAAGAACAATGACAACGAATGTGCACAAAAACGGAAAAAAACAAACGAAACATCTTTAAGCCAAGAGTATTTGTGACAAAAAATTGAAATGTCAACGATATTTGTAATCAAAAATTGAATTTGACACGGACAAAAGTCTCGGAAAAGGTCATCTCGCGTGTTGGCGCCAAATGATTTGAAACATAATTTTGATAGTTCACCTACTCCGCCTAACCAGGACGTGTGACGAAGCGATTATTTAGGGATTTCTTAGAGCGTTTTGAGGCTACCAATACGTTTTTATTGTGTTTTACTCGGTTTTGAGTGGTTTTGAAGCGGTTTGCAATGAAAAAAAATTCTCGAAAAAATNCAGGGCGGAAAACTGGTCTAGAAAAAGTAAAAAAAGTTTCGGAATTCTGGGGGGGGTAAACTAGGCTTTATCCTAACATAATGCCAAACATAAACCGCGAATTCGAATATCATTTCGAACTCCGTTTCACACTTTTTTTGCAGATTTTAGCGAAGGCGGTCATTCAGCCCGACTTTGACCAGCGCGCCGTCGTCGACGTCGCCGCGCGCTCGAACACGCAGCTGAAGAAGGCGAGAAAGGTTGGTTTAGTTTTCATTTAGTGGAAAACCAAAGCGAAAAAAACAAAAAATTTGCTTCAATTCGCTGAAGACGGAATTTGCGACATTTTATGGGGGGGGGAATGAATTTCAAAATTTTTGTTAATAAATTTCAACCTCCACTCAGGCGTCCATTTCTCTCATTTTGTTGTAGGCGGAGCGCGAGAAGACGGCCGGGCCGGGCTGGTTCGGCATGGCGGCCGCCGAGCTGACGGAGGAGCGCCAGCGCGACCTCGAACTGCTGCAGATGCGCGCCGCGCTCGACCCCAAATCGCACTACCGTCGGGCGGACCGCTCCACCGTCCTGCCCAAATACTTCCAGATGGGACGCGTGGTGGACGACCACGCGGACTACTACGCCTCGCGCCTCACCAAAAAGCAGCGCAAGCGCACCATGGTGGAGGAGTTGATGCAGGACGTGGAGCTGATCGCCAAAACGAAGCGCAAGCACGCCGACGTGCTGGCGCGACGGACGGCGGCGAAGCGCCACGGCGCCTTCCAGCGCAAAACATTCCTCTCCAAACGCTCCAAATACAAGAACAAAACCAAAAGTCATTGAGAGTCGTTCGTTCGGATAAAATGGGCGTATATTGTTGTTGTTGTTGTTGTTTTCCGAATGTGTTGAGAATTTTGGATGGATTTTATTGCTTAATAAAGAAAAGTTATGATATTGTATGTTTTTGGCCAACTTTCCTCACCAACATGAAAAACTCTGGCCGCGTTATATAAATTTTTAAATCTTTTATTTAAAAAAATTTCGATAAATTTTTTTCTTCAAAATTATACCTCAAACTTTGCAAAAAATTGGGCTGACAATGACGTCATCTGTGTTATGTGACAGACATATCCGAAATTCAACCATTTACTGTCAGTTTTGCGTGCGGTAAGTTTCTATATAAAAAAACCAATAAAAACTCGTAATGGCCTAGTTGTTGCTGTTCATTTTTCGTTTTTTTTTGTGTGCGCGCAAATTCGAAGAGGGAGAGAAGAAGAACGGCCACTTCCTTTGTTAGCCGTGGAGAAAGTTTTTTCTAACAAGGAAGACGATGCTGATGGTTCTCCTATTCGCGCTTCTCCAACTGGCCGCCCGTTGGCCGACGCCGAGCGGTCTGCGATGCCTGCAGACGAGGAGCAGCTCTCATAGACTCATCTCCTACGATTGTGGCGCGGCTGAGCGGGTGTGCGTGCTCCTCAACAAATGGACGCCGAACCCGAGTCGCCCGGATGAGCCGCCTCGTTTAACGCGGCTGGCCGGCTGTGGCAGTCAACCGGACATGAGGAACAAGCTCCTCTCCTACAACATCGACTGCGTTAATGTTAGTTCTTAGTGGGATATGATGGGGCGAAAAGTTTTTTTGATATTTGCCTACGTAATTTCATACGCTGATTCGATATTCATTTCCGTCTGATATTTAAAAAAATGTCCAAATCGGGTGTGAAATTCGCGAAAACCACAGGGGGGGACCAAGGAATAATTTTCGGAAAAAAATTTATTTATTTTTTCAAAACAACTTATAGTGCATTAATAGCGAGTTGTTAGCCTCCTCAGCCTCTATGCATGGAGAGCCATAATAGCTTCTAATATTTATTGCTACGTTCACCCTAAACATGGCTCTAACCAAGTGTGAAAGAAAAAATTGTCGGGTGGCACAGCGCCCGCATGTGAAGGAGAACATTTAACGACTTTTTTTTCAGGGAAGCCTTATGAACAGGGTAGTTCAGCAATCTACAAAAGATCACACGATCCAATACGGTTGCTGCCGGACGGACGACTGTAATGCAAGTTTTCTAGCTGATATTTTCTTCATTATTCAATTTTTTCGTATTTGCTCTCGCCGGAAATGTGAGAGATATAGAGATCGTCCGAGCGGTTCGGGAGCCATTTTTGGGGTGGTCGGGAGGCATTTTTCGGTTAGAAAATGTGCTGGCTAAATCGCCCATTGAAAATATTTTCCTTCTGAATCTTCAAAAAGTTTTTCCTTTCTTTCTTCCACCCGCCCAAAATTTTTAACTCCTTTTGGCCTCTTTTTCGCTCGCTTTCCGAGATTTTGCAGGATCGTTGAGCCCCGTGCGGATGGGGGTAGATGACCCCCCCCCGTGTCCTGCTATGTTTCCGAGGATTCAAGCCATTTTTGGAGGAGGGGGTGGGGTCATTTGTTGTTCGAAAATTTTTTGCCACCTGAAAATAGGAAAATTTTGCAATTTTCTTTCTGAATCCTCAAAAAATTGCATTCGGACGCTTAAAAACCGTTCAAATTGGGTATGATTTTCCCCTCCTTCTCCTAGCAAGAAAGGGGAAGAAGGGGTTGGTTTTTCTACGAGCTTAAACGAAAGAACCGGTCGGTCGACGATTATTATATCGACAATTTTTATTAGAATTTTTGAATAAGCTTGGGGGACGATCTACCCCCGGATCTATCGTGACGAGGATGTCAACATGTGGTTTTAACGTCTCTCTCTCTCTCTCTCTCTTTAGGAACCGCCGCCTAAGCCGAGGTTCGACAATCGCGCCGGCATGGCGGCCGAAGCGTGGGCGGCGATGACGGCGGTGGGCGTGTTGGTGGCGATTGTCCCCCTCCTCCGCGTCAATAATCAATGAATAAATGGCTTGTGGAATATTTGTCGGGAACTTTATGCATTTTCTGTCTTCTTTTTTTGAGCGCTTCGCTCTCCCATCGTGGATTTTTTGAATATCTCAATTTTCGAGATCCGCAACGACGATTTTCATTACGAAGACGATTGTTTCGCTTCTCTGGTTTATAGTTATGCTAATGATATATCCCAAAAACTAAAGAAATTTGAAAATTTTTAACATTTCTGTTACAAAAAAATTTCCTTCATATTGATGGTCATTTTTTATCCCCCTTTTTGTGGTTAACGATTTTTTAAAGTTCTCAACGCTAAAGTTCCCCCGCAACTTTCTTAATTCTAAATCAAATCTTCTTCTAAATAAAAAGCTAAAAAACCGTTCAAAGAATTTTTTGGGGGCCGGATAAAGGGGAAAAAGTTGTTTCTAGTTAGTATGTTAATAATGATTATAGATGTATGTATAATCAAGTTCCTAAATATTGTATATATCGCATGTGTATGTTTAAAATAAAATTACAATCTGAAGTTATACATATAATAAAAAATTATAATCTTGAATTATACATTAAAATTTCGACCACTTGGTTGATAGAAAGTCGAAATTAAGTGCAATTTTCTTAAAATTCTCTTAAAATCGCAATATCTTGGTCCCCCTACACGGTATTCTGGCCTCTGCGTGTCGGAGAATCAGCAGGTTTTGCGTTTCCGAAAAAAATTGATTGGATATCTGGAATTGAATATGTGGATCGTCAACTTTCGAATGACATACGATATGTGCAAAACTGTTGTTATCGCTAAACTGCAACAAAACTGTCGTGATTCGCCAATTTACATATAGTCCACATTTCATTTATCTTTTTCTTTAAAGTTGAGTAAAGTTTCGTTAGAATTTGTTGTTGGCCAACCGCATTTGGATTGTGTTTGAATTGCTTATTTTGCGTTGGCGTTCCGTTCGATGTGATTTATTCTATTTTTGCTAAGTAATGAAAAAATATTTATATTACATTTCCTGTGGTTTGGGGGAAAACTGCAAATTCTTCGACTCACTTGAAGCTATTTCTTTTGTATTTTCGGTTTTCTGCTAGATACTCTTGCAAGATGATGTTGGAGGAGGACGAGTCGGACACGTTTCGGCTGTGGCGGTTGCGAATTACGGCCCTTCAAGTAAATGAAATTACTTTTTGAAGCTTTTATGGTTTGTGGACCTCCTTTAGCTTCTTCTCCCTGACCAAATTTTTAAGATTTATTAAACACGGAATTGATTGTCTTTTTCTTTCTTCCAGATGTGCTACGACCGAGGCTATGTGGTGCCGCACGAGGAGCTGAACCAGTCGCTGGACAGCTTCAAGTTTGTCTACGGCGACCGGCCACGGCGCGCAGACCTCACGATTCAGGTGGCCAGCATGGGCGACGATTCCGCGGGTTTGTCGCACTTATAATTTTTTGAATGTCTTTATGTAAAGTTATACGTATTATTAATTTTTTTTGTTTTGTAAAAAAATTTAATTTTTACATTAAATTTGGGATATATGAAATTCTCGTTCAAAATTCTCGTAAAAATACATCTTTTTAAATGCTTGACAAAAATTTATTACATTTTACATTTTTTCTTATACATACATGTCCGGTCTCTTCGTGGCTTGCCTTTCGAGCCTCGAACTCGTAATATTTGTTCCGAGAGGGTTTGGATTGATTTTGTATTGCCAGCATTTCTTTAGGACATTTCTTCGTGTTCTTCCCGGAAGACTCACGCGTCAACGTGAACTTCATCAACGAGGCCGTCGACAAAATGCGTGAGAACAACTCCACAAAGGCGATCGTCGTCGTCCGCCACTCCGTCACAACGCACGCCAAAGAGGTTCGGATTTTTCTTTTTCGGATCTTTAGTCTTTAGTTACACACTGTTTGCCATTTTTTTTCACTTTTGCGCGCTTTTCAATGTATATCTTTGGGTTTTTCGTCGTTTAAAATTTTGTTTAATTAGCATTTTCTTGAAAAATTTTCTTGGCATTCGGAAAATATAGGCCGTCAAACGAGTAACATATTTCGACGGCCCCCGTTTTCCGGAAAAAGGTTCAGTTTCGTTTTGAGATCTGATCTTTAATTTTTATATGAGCGTTTGAATATTTGGACCAAAAAAATTTTTGACACTTACTGAAATATGTGCAGTACATAATTTCATTTTTATTTTTTTAATTTCATTTTATTTTTTGCGCACTTTTTTGCAAATTATTTTTTGCGCACTTCTAATCGAATGGTCTTTGCGCTTTTTTCAAATTATGTTCGTTTTCAAAACAAGATTTGTTTCAATTTTAATAATAAGGAAATTAATTTTTTGTGGGACGAAAATAAAAATAAGAATACGTTTCTCTTTTTTCTTTGAAGCTGATCGGAGATTTATCGTCGCGCTTCACTTTCGAGCTGGTTCCGGAGGCGGAGCTTGTCGGCAACGTCACGGACTCGGATTTCGCCACGGAAGTGTCGAGCGAGGAGAAAGCCGATCTCCTGTCCAGATAGTGGGCTTTTTTTACAATTTTAATCATTTTTGAAATAGGATTTTGAGAGTTGGAAAATTTTGTAAGAAAATAATTTTTGAGGGAGCGGGGCATGCTTTCCATTGAGAAATTGCAAACTTTCTAAAGTAAGCTAGATAGAAAGTTGAAATTTTTGTATCTGGCATTCAGAAATTTAGTGAAAAATTTTGATTGAATTCTTTTTTTCGTCGTCATTTTGTATCTGGCATTGAAGCTCTAAACACTTTTTTTATATAGTTTTTTAAATATTATCGATGATTTATTTTTTAGTTTCAAATTTAAATTTGATTGTTCATTATTTTGAAATTTGCATTGTTTTTGAATTTTTCTAGTTTGGTGGCACATTTACCTGCAAATTTTTAGCGATATTTTTCCCTGCTTTTTGATGAATTTTTCGATCTTGTTTTAATTATTATTTCTTTCCATTCCAGCAAATACGGCGACTTTCACACGATCGACTGGCCACGCGACTTGGCGCGCGACCGAATGCGCCACAAGTTCATTGCCGCGCAGAAGCGCGACCTGCCCGTGGGTCTGCTGAACGCGGTGTGGGACGCGGGCAGCGGATGGGTGTGCGTGTTGCTGGTGGGAATTGCGGCCGGCGCCGTCGCCGGCGTCATCGACATCAGCGCGCGGTGGATGAGCGATCTGAAGGTAATTTCATTTTTTTCGTTATAAGACGTTTTGTGGTGAGTTTTCTTTTAATTTGATTGTTTTTCAAATTTGCATTGCTTTTGAATTTTGTGGTGGCGATCTTTGGGAATGGGGATAGGGAATGTGATACACGTGGAGAAATTTTAGTACATATTCAGTGGTACTCATAAGGGTAGCTATCATTTTTATGATTTTTATAAATTCTGAATTTTTAACGATTTATTTGAAAAGAAAGAGCTCGCTTAACGCCATAAACAGATGATTTTCGATATTTGTAAAATGAGGTCTTGAAAATTTCTTACTCTCTATGTATACCCATAGCCGGGAAAAAATTCGTTGGAGGGGCGAGGCTACGGAAATTTACCCCCTCCCCCCGCCACTGGGTATTATTGCGCGGTTTTAGGACGGAATCTGCGCGGATCGGTTCTGGCTGGATCGGGAGCACTGTTGCTGGTCGGCGGACGACAGCGCCTACAAGGACAACGACTGCAGCAGTTGGACGACATGGCCGGAGATGTTCCACTACTACAACAAGGACTTCATCTACTCCTCTTTGGACTTTGTGTTTTACGTGGTTTGCTCTGGTGGGTTTGATTATTTTTTTGGTTGTTTTTTGTATTGTTTTTGGTGGATGGAAAATGTTTTGGTAAAAAATATTATTCTAGGAAATTTGGTTTTGGTGACCGGTATATTCTCACCTATACCTCCTATCTTATTCATCGTGCCTAAGCCCACGCAGTGGCGAATTTTTGATAACATTTCTTAGAGAAATTTTGATTTTTTAATCTATATTCTCAAAATAGATTTTATATATTGTTTCAAGGAAGTATTCCGATAGTTAGAAAAAATTTGGTGTTTTTTCTAATGAATACTCCATTTTAGTGCTAATGGCTGGCTTCGCTGTCGGATTGGTGCGGACGTTTGCGCCGTACGCCTGCGGTTCGGGTATACCCGAAATTAAGTGCATTTTATCAGGATTTGTAATTCGCGGCTATTTGGGAAAGTGGACCTTTCTCATAAAATCTGTTGGTCTCATTTTGTCGTCCGCGTCAGGTTCATTTGTTTTTTAGAGTATTATTTAAAAAAGTTTACTGGAAATGTGAAGGGGGTCTGGGGCGGGTAGCTGAGACGGTCAGTGGCTTATTTCGAGGGAGAGACGCCTCCCCATTGACGTGCCCAGGGGTGATTATCCTTTCTGTTCTCTTTCTCCTTTTAAAAATTTTCTATTTCTGGACCCACAAGAATTAATGTAAAATATTTGGGTGCTAGATGATACGTCATCGAATATGGGGATTAATGTTTTTTTAAATTAAAAAAATCCATTAATTTAATTTGAAATTGATGTTCAGGCTTAAGTTTGGGCAAAGAGGGCCCGATGGTGCATTTGGCGTGTTGTATCGGCAATATTTTCACGTACGTCTTCCCCAAATACGGTCTCAACGAGGCGAAAAAGCGCGAAATTTTGAGCGCATCGGCGGCCGCCGGCGTTTCCGTCGCGTTTGGCGCGCCAATTGGCGGCGTTTTGTTTAGGTGAGATTTTATTCGTCACCTTTGATTTTTTTGTTGTTTTTCTTTTTATGTTATATGTTTTTTGTTTGAAATATGTTATGTCGCAATAGATTTCGACCTGAAAAATTTCCAATTTTTAAGGTTATTTATTTGAATGTTAGCATTGAGTTTTAGCTTGGAGGAGGCCAGCTACTACTTTCCCCTCAAAACCATGTGGCGCTCGTTCTTTTGTGCGTTGATCGCCGGCGTTGTGCTGAGATTTGTGAATCCGTTTGGCAGCGATCAGGTCACTTTTTGCTTGTAACAGCCGTGCGTGTGAGAGGGAGGGGGGGATCATAGTTATGGATGGGTGGGATAATATAAAATTTTTATTGGTTTATTCCATGTACGAAAGTCAAGGCCGGAAAACTATTGGGGGCGTTTGTTGTTTTTTGGGTACATTTTTCACAAGCATAAATTATCTAAGTGGGGTATTCTTTTTTGTTTCGTTTATTTCAGTAGCATAATATGGGCGTGATGGGTAAAAATATAATTATTTATTGTAGCTTTTATTTTAAGTTTGCTAAGTTTGAATTTCAGACGTCATTGTTCCACGTGGACTACAGTATGAAATGGACGTTTATGGAATTGATTCCTTTTGCGATGCTCGGGATTTTTGGCGGTCTATTGGGTTATTAGTATCCAGTAAGGCCGCTATTTATTTGAATTACTGTAAAAATGCGATTTTTCGTACTGTCGATTAGCTTC
>SAUE01000051.1:125253-135513 GCA_009724625.1 Deladenus siricidicola
TTAAAATGTCGACCGCGCTCTAAAAAAAGTTAACCGCGCGGTAAAAAAAAGTTGACCGCGCGCTAAAAATAAAAAAATAATAAATTTTTTTTCTCGGAAAACTTTCCAAAAACTGTACGTACTGTGGCCGTAATAATCGAAGTTGAGCATCTCGCTGCTCTCCTCCTCCACACAGAATGTCGTCGATGGGGTGGAATGAACAGTATACTTGTGTGTATATGTGTATAGTGTGTGTGTACAGTATGACAGAGGGAGAGAGAATCGATAGCGACGAAAAGTGAGAAAAATGAAAAAAAAAAGCTTTTTTTTCGATGAGATTCATTTGATTAGCGCGAGCGAACTCACGTAGAGAGACGTGAGCGAACTCATGTAGAGACGTGAGTGAGTTAGTGAGTGAACTCACTCACGTGAACTCATTTCTCTCATTAGCCAACTTTCTTATTTGTTGTTGTTGTTAACTTTGTTGCTGTTGTTAAACAGCGAAAAATCGTATTTGTGACAACAACAACAATAAAAACAACAGAAAAACATTCCGCGACTATTTACGGGTAGCTGTTGCGCAGCAATTTCAATTATTGTATTTTCNTCTCTCTCTCTCTCTCTCTCTCTCTCTCTCTCGCTCGAAAACATTTTCATTTTTGACTTATTTACATATGTACATATGTATGTACATAGGTATGTATCAGGGGTATAAATTTTGTTAAATAAAATTTTTTTTTGAATAATAAATTTTGAAAAATAAATTGTGTAATTTCGTAAATTTTCAGAATTTCGTAAATCGAAAATAAAAAAACAAAAATTTTCTTTGAAAATGGTAGATACATATGTATGTAAATATGTCTGTATGTACATGTTGTTGATATACATATGTACCTATATGTATATGAACATACATATAATAGATCCGCAAAGGCTCAACAGTTTTTGAAGAAAAAATATAGTAAGTAATGGCAGTTATAGTTGTGTAAATTTGTGTACAGTAAGTTACTATCAACACACCAACTTTTACAGCATATGTAGTACAATACATACATATACATTCACCTACATATACATATACATACACATACACTTCAGCTACAGTTCAAAAACGTCTTTTCGTATGCTAGAAATAGGCGAAGGCGGTACGGTCGTTACCTACCGTATGTTTTTGAAGCAGAAATATAGTAAGTAATGGCAGTTATAGTTGTGTAAATTTTTTGGTTACATTGCGGAACAATTTACTATCGTATATATTTTTACATATGCGTATCCGTGTATACACTCTTATTTATATACGGTAAAAGTATACATATGTATGTACGGTATGAGTGAATGGGTGATAGATTGAAAATTTCTTACCTCCTTTATATCTTCTGTGTAAAAGCATTTTCCATAAAAGATTGAGAGTGTGTTCTCGACGTGTGAGGTCGATGCCAGAGTGTCTGTCTGTCTGTCTGTCTGTCTGTCTGTCGGTTGGCTAGCGCGCAAAACACAACACAAACTTTCAATTTATCAATCAATCAATTCACATTACGCAATTGCGATACGGTATATGGCGAATAGATACTACTGTATGCTGCAAATATAGACTACGGTATGCTACAAATAGAGGCTATGGTATGCTGCAAATAAAAGTTACGATATGTGGCGAATGGAGACTACGGTATGTTGAGAATAAAGACCACAGTATGCTACAAATAGAGACTAGGGTCGAAATGAATTTGCTGCAAATTGCAAAAAAGCACACCAAAGAACCGTTAAAAACGCCAAATGTGTGCAAAGTACTGTAAATTAATGAATTTTCCTATTAAAAAGAGTGTAAAAATACATAATGTAAGTAATTGTAATTGTAATTGTAGTTGTCGCAATAGCGCCAAAAAATAAATATGCAATTATGTAATTTATGGCATTATATAATTTATATTATAGCATTATGTAAATTACAAATATGCAATTACAATTACAATACATTTTTCAAAAAAATAAAGTCGAAACTTTTTCTCCGAAAAATCTCACTCAAAAGTTATGCTAAAAAGTGACAAAGGCATTTGACTACGGCATACATAGAGCAATGAGATGAGATGAGATGGAATGAGAAGGAATGAGATTAGAAACAATGAGATGAGAAGTAATGAGATGAGATGAGATTGGATGAGAAGAGGTGGAATGAGGTAGAAGCAATAAGATCAGAAGGAATGAGCTAAATAGCATACATAGAGTAATGAGATGAAATGAGATGAGATTGAATGAGAAAAGATGAGAAAAACAAAAATATCATTGATATTCGATGATGATATTTTCGAGTTTTGTCTATCCAATTATTCAGGAAATCTCAATTTTCAACTTTTTTTTGGAGCAAAACTTTTGAAAAATGTCGACTTTTTTGTTTGTTTTTGCTTTGGCAAAATGCAAATGCAAAATGATATCATGGCGCATGCACATGATGATGAATGAGTTTGCGAATATGTACATACAATGATTATTTATTAAATTGTTCTGGAGTTTTAGCTTTGCAAATTGTTGCTTAATGATTGGCAAATTTTTTATTTATTTTTTATTTTTTTTGCAAAATTGGCAAATGAAATTGGCAAGCAAATCAGTTGAAAATTGATTAAAAATTCGTACTCGATAAGTTTCGTCTTTACACATACATACAATATTCGCAAATACATTATGCATATGTGTGTACATGCATGTGTGTACATACGTACACATGTATGTATACGTTATCGCGTTTAGTGCGAGAAGTATGAGAGGGAGAGAGAGAAAGAGAGAAAGAGAAGGAGCGAGAGAGAGAAAGAGAGGGAGCGAGACAGAGAGAGAGAAAGAAAGAGAGAAACCCGCGAGGTTTTGAAGTCGAAAACGCGTTTTCACGCTTCACGTGGAAGCGCGCAGATGTTTTGCGGAAAGGAAAAAAAATGCTTTTTGAAAAAAATGTCACCTATTTTTAGCAAATTTTCGTTTTACACTGCTCGAAACCAAAATAAATGTTTGTTTGGTGGTTTTGGTTCGGGAACCAAACAAAACATTGTTCTGGCTCAAAACCAGTGCTATGTGACTTGCCGAATCCGAAACGCAATTTCGCACTTTTTACAGAAACACATGCAAAAAATGCCAAAACAGATGCATTTTCGAATGCGAATGATCTTTTGTGAATTCTTTTGTGCCAAGAGTGAAAAAAAAGAACTGATGCCAATTCACATTGCCAGTTCAACTTGAATCATGGAAAAATGAAAATTTTTAATGAAATATTTCACTGAAAAATTGAAATCAGAAAATGACAGCAAGCAGCAGCAGCAGTAGCAGCAGCAGCAAAAAGCTGCTGCAGCAGTAGCAAAATGAGAATATCATTTATAATTAATTGGATGATGGGAGATGAAAATGTTTTTAATGATATTTGGAAATAATATGTACATAATGATTTTGATAAGCACTCACTCACTCACTCATTATCAAAAATCATCATCTCAATACTCAACCCGCAAAAAATATCAATATCATCACAAAAGTGTGTGTGTTTGTGCGCTGAGAAAATATTATCTCTCCGCCAACTGCAAAAAAATTCTCAAGTGCCTTCTAGCTTAGCCAACTTTTCCTTTTTACTGCTTTTTAAAAATAGCTTTGCTTTCCTTTCCCTTTCCAAAGACAGAAGAAAAAAGAGGGGGGGGGGATAAAGAAAGAAGAAGATGAGGATTCTGTGCGAGGGCCAACAAACACAACAAACAAGGTGAAAGTGATTTCGTCGTCGGGAGACAAAAACAAAAAAATTGGACGGATTATTTTCTCTTCCTATTTTATTTATTTTATTTTAATTTGTGGAAATTGGCCAAAAGGAATTGTTTGTTGTTGTTGTTGTTGTTGTATTGTCAAAACGTCAAGTGAGCAAGTTTGGAAAACAACAACAGCAACAGCTTCAGTAACAGCAACAGCAACAACAAACAAAATGCAAATAAAATGCGACGAATCTGAGAGAAGGAGAGAGAATTTGTGATAGGGAGAGAGGAAGGAATAGAGAGAAAGAGAGAAAGAGAGAAAAGTAAACGAAATATAAAAAAAGTTAAAAAGTTTGGCGAAAGAAAAAGAAAAAGTTGAAAAAAAATATTTGCCGAAATTTCCACTTTTTTGCTTTTTTTTGTGTGAGCGAAATTTTTTCCGCCTATAAAATTGGCGCGCCCCTTTGGCTACGCTTATCATTTTATCATCCTTGTCTTCTTCTTCTTCTTCTTCTTCTTCTTCTTCTTTCATCTGTTGCTCTTGTTGTTGCTCTTGTTGTTGTTGTTTCTGGTTGCTATTGTTGTTGGTTGGCCTTCTTTTTTTTGTGTTGACCAGATAGATGGATATATTATAGCCGTGAAGTTGAGTGAATATGGGCCGGAAAGAAGGAATCCCACTGCCATCCCATTCCGTGGTATTATTTACGTTGAAAATTTATTTTTATTTTTCATCTTTTTAAATAAAAATTCATCGATGAGAAGCAAAAAAGAATTGCTGCTGTTTGACTTTCTCAACTTTTAACTTTTTGCTGTGTCAGCGTAAAAAATGCTTTGAAATTTATTACCGTAAGTAAGTGGTGTGACTGAAGATGGTGTAAAAATTACGTAAAAACAACAAAAAATATTTGGATCTAACGCACACTGGTAATCTAACGCAAATCATCACAGATATTTATTGGATGATCTAACGCATATGTATTGATCTAACACAGTTTTACATATAAACAATGAATGGTAAAAAAACGAAATTAATTTCTGTAAAATTATGCTTGGATAACATTTTTATTAGATATTTTTTATGAACTTGACAATTATCTAAACGGTTTAGGTTACTTTAGAAACGGTTTAGATTACCTTTAGAAACGGTTTGGATTACTGTGGAAACGGTTTTGATTACCTTTAGAAACGGTTTAGATTATTTTGGAAACGGTTTAGATTACTTTTAGAAACGGTTTAGATTACTTTGGAAACGGTTTAGACTACCTTTAGAAACGGTTTAGCGCAAGACGATTTAGATTACTTTTTGGTATAATTTTCGCTTTCTTACACATATTTTAATAATTATTTACGTCGAAATCGCGACGCAGCCGTTGTCGAGTAGATTCTGGAGTGGCGCAACGTAAGCGGGCTGTGCGCTCGCAGCGTCGTCGAGCGTCGTGCGTGATGGTTGCGCGCCGACTGTCGCAGGCTGGAGTGTCGCCGACGAACGCCGGGCGTCGACGGCAGCGAGTAGAGACCGCCGCTACCGTCGGCAAAGTCACCGCCGAATGTGTAGCCCTCGAGGTCCAAGTCGTTCAGCAGCAGCGAACCGTAGCGCATACTACTACTACTACTACTACTACTACTAATACTGTTGCTGTTGTTGTTGTTATAATTGTTGTTGGTATTGTTGTGAGTGAGCCGTAGCGACGACGATTAGCGGAGAGGGCGACAGTCGTCGCGTAGAAGGCGACCACCACCAACGCCACCGCCACCGTCTCCACCACCACCGCTTCAATCACCACCACCGCCGCCACAGCAGCAGCAGCAGCAGCAGTAGCCAGAGTTGAGTTTGGCTTTGAGCGTCGAAGGGCGACTTTCGACGACGACTACACACGACGGCAATTTGTTTAATTATATGTATGTATGTATCCGCTAACAAATTCCGCCTGTAAGTCGTATAATAATAGATAGAGTACTGTCGATATATGCAGAGAGGATAAATTAGTGGAGGATGACTATCGGAAATTAAGTATAAATATATACTTGTTGGTCTGCAGAAACCAACTCTCAACAATTAGCCGGCCAGCCGCTTTCACACCGCAATTGTGTGCCTGCTATTCTTTCTATTTTGTTGTTGTGTCATGTGTAAAAGCACATTAAAATAAAGCAGAAAGAAATACTTTATTTTTATAATTTACAAACTACTACTGCATGATGGAGGAAAGCTAGGCAACGAACGAACGAACGAACGACTTTTTCGCAAAAGAAGCAAAAAAAGGCAGAAAAAAAGTGGAACAAAACGTAAATTAGGTAAAAACGCAAACATTTGAAAATTTATTATTCCAAAATTTAACGCTTTTTTTAGCGCCACGCGAGTAAAATGCATTTTCCGCTTCTTTTACATATTTCAATTTGTTTAATACATATCACTGCTACAGCTGCTAACAACAAAATAATAACAAACCAGCTTTTCTCTTAAGTAAAGTATTGTGAATATCTAAGTAAAGTATTGTAAATGTCTAAGTAAAGTATTGCAAATGTCTAAATAAATTAATGTAAATATGTAATTGGGTAATATATTGGCACAACTAATACATACGGTGACTGCTATTGTATGTGAAGCTAATGATCATGATTTTGGTAAATCGACGATTATCCGTTTGTTATACATTAGATTGGTTTTCTAGAAAAATCATTTTAACATTTAGCCCTTTTCAAACTAGTATCAGTCCTATTTATTCGATATCAGTTCTATTATCATTTTAGCATTTAGCCCTTTTCAAACCAATATCAGTCCTATTTATGTATTTACTTAATATCACGTAAATACCAGTCCTACATATCTACGAATATCACCGCTAACAACAAAATAATAACAAACCAGCTTTTCACTTAAAAAAGGGAATTGTAAATAAGTAAGCAAATTATTGCAGTATGCATGCATATATTTATGTATGAATAAATTAAAAGTAAAGCCATTTCGGTTATTATCATTAGCTTGCTATTGCCAACTCATTACCGCCTTATTTGTTTGTTTGAGTAAGGTTAAGTTAACGTTAACAATAAAAGGTTAATTAATTAGGTAAGTTACAGTTAAGCAAGCAAGTGTAACGGACATGGAATTTATTGAATTTATATTTGTGTGAATAAACGTTTGACTTTTGCATTTGAATTTAATTTATTTTTTTATTATTGAATTTAATTATGTTTGGTCCCGACACGAAAACCCTGAAATACCGAAATACTGGCACCATGAATAGTGCAGTGAAGAGAAATGAAAATGAATTCAGTAAGAGTAGTCGAAAGACGAAACCGAGCCGAGAACGCCGAGTAAGCGAAAAGCCGAGAACGCCGAGTAAGCAAAGTTGAGCAAGCTAGTAAAAGTACCAATGAATTCTTGAGACACAATGGCGGTTGAGGTAATGTACGAGATGAACTACTGGACCAAGCACGCGACACGATCCATCGACTCTGGGAACACGATCCATCGACTCTGGAACAGGTTGTATTATGACAAGGATTTGGATAGGTTGTTAGGTAATTCAAAGGTCGGTTGGACACTCCAGCAACATTCACCACGAGGGCTTCGCCCTCAGCTGCTTTTAGGCACAGCCCGAGAGAAGAAGGCCCTAGAGAAGAAGACGAAGTTCAGGTCCGAGAGGATTCGCAAGGATGCCAACATGGCTATGAACCGACTGTTGCTCACTGCGTGGCCGGCCTACGAAACTCAAACGGTTCGGGCCTCATCAACCCAAATCGTTGCTCAAGTTACAGTCATCCTTTCTTAGCTATCTATAAGCCTATAATTGTTAATATTGTGTATTTATCCGATTAATAACAAACATTTGAGATATTTTTTGTTTTTATTTTTTGCCATTTTTTTTCAAAAATGAAAAAGAATTGACAACAAAATAAAATGAACTATGTATATACATACATAATAAACTACATACATAATAAACAATGTGAACTTCAAATTCCCAATTCAAATTAATTTAAAAAAAGAACTGCCAGTGCAAATGCCAATGCCAAATGCGGTTTCAATTTTAACTATTTTTGACAAATTTTATGTTTTTTGTTAATTAAAAAAGCTGAAAGTGGATAAAGTTTTCTACATAATGAATGAGTGAATATGTACACATTATATATATGTATGTATGACGATTTTAAAATAATTTTTTAAAATAGTTGAATTTGAATTTGAGGCATTTTGAACATTTGAAACTGATTAATGAACTTTTTTTCGCTGAATTTGAAAAGTTTGCTTTGAAAATTTTACATATTTCAACCGAAACGCATTTGTGAAAGATTATTTATTGTTTTAGCGCTTTGCCAACTTCAAAAAAACTCTTACAAAAACATTTTTTAATTTTTCACGCAATAATTTTTTACCAACATTTTTTCAATCCCGAATATACAAATCCCGCTTTAAATTCCCAAATCCCAAGCGTCCGCCGGAATCCCCGAACCTCGAGGAGAGGGGCGGGGGTAATGCCCAAATCGATTCCCCAAACCTGTCATGTGACAGTGTGAAAAATCAGGCAAAAAAAATATGTGTATGTATGTGTCCCCGGCACTGCTATCACAAACATATACATACACATCATATACGCATACACACATTGTATACGCATACACACATTGTATACACATACACAAATACATACAATTAGTTGGGATTGCAAAAAAAATGGTGCAATAATAATTGTGAATTGAATCCGCAAAAAAGAGTCTCAAAATTGGCATTCAATGCCAATTTGCATCGTTCGTTCGTTCGGCGAGGTTGGCATCCTCCTCATTAACAACTTTCTTCTCGAATGTGGCGGCGGTTTAAATTCGAAAAAAAACATAAAAATAAATAAATAAATAAACCGCAAAATACATAAGTGAGTAAGAGTGAGCGCAAATTAGCAAGTATTGTTAGCTAGCTTACAATTTGCAGCCTTATTATTATTTGTAGTGCATTGTGATGTGTATGGCTATCGACCGACCGGAATTGTCACGCCGCTTTTTTGTAGTTTGAAAAATAATTTTTTACTTTCTTCAATTCTGTTTTTTGATGCCAATTGCCAGTTTCGCGCCGATTGACAACTGGCGGCTTTTGTTCTCTGTGCAAAGTGGCAGTCGTCGGCGTGCGCGCAAAGTTTCGCTTTTCTTAGAAGAACGAACAAACAAACACTGCAAACTCACGCTTTGATTTTCGCAAAAATTTCGTGTGAATTGGCATTTTTTTCATTTGGCAGGAATTTGTGGAAAATTTGCACTTTTATATGTTTGTAAAACAATAAAAACAATAACAACAACAACAAACAAAAAAACAACATAGTTATACAATACAAAGGTTTCAGCTTTGTTAAGTCATCAAATTTGCATTGGCATGCACATTAGTATTTCACAAATACATACATATTTACACAAATCACAAATACATACATATTTACACAAATCACAAATACATATACATACATATACATATACATATACATATGTATATACATACAAGGGTTTTCACCTTTAATTAATTAACCGTTTCAAACCCAAAATTAAATTTTTAAAAATAAACTTACATTAGATTAACGGTTAATTGACGATATTAAATAACAAAACCAAGAATATTACTTACTTACTTACTTATTTACTTACTTACTTAGACAGACAGGCAAAACCGGACGTGTGATGTATGTTGTGTGTGTGTGTGTGTGTATCTGTATTACATACATATTAACAAAACACATCTCGCTGTACAGACAGTGCCTTCTCCTCAACCCAACATCAACATCCTCAAGCTAGTTATGTAAAGTGCATTTGAATTCAAATACAATGTGCAATTTTTGATTCGAAAACGTTTTTTGACTCCGAATCTGGTGTTCACTTGCCCCACTGACTTATTTTAATTTTTTTAAACGTTTAAAATTAATTAATCGTAACCCATAAGTGAGAAGTAATACATACATATACGCATACCATAAGCTACACTGTACACTGTATACGTACTACTGTATGCACAAACAAACACACATACACATACATACATGTATATAGCAGCACTACTTTAAAGAGTAAATTCGTTTAAATAAATGTTTCGGACACGTGCAAAAACGCAAATAAATAAATGACAAATCGAAACAATAAAAAACGCAAAATTTAATTCAATAAAGCAAAATTGGAAAAGCCGAAAGAAAGACCATTTCTTTCCTTTTGGCACTTTCTAAGAAAGAAAGAAAGCAAGAAAGAAAGAAAGCGCGAGAAAAGCGAAGCAAAATTCGCTGACGATTTGCGCGGCGCTGACAATTTGCAACAGGAAAAAAAGAAAAAAATCGGACGGAATAAAAAAATGCAATTAATTTTTTCGCCTATAATTTCAGGATGCCAAAAAATTTTTCAAAATAATTGTCGGCGGCAGCGGTGGCGGATGAATAATAAATAAATTTAAACTTTTTGCTTTTTCACTTTTTTTCAGGTATTTCTCTCTCGAATTAGTAGAGAGACACACTTCACATACACATGCACACATACATATATACACACACACACACACACACACACACACACACACACACACACACACACACACACACACACA
>SAUE01000621.1:0-16020 GCA_009724625.1 Deladenus siricidicola
CATACATACATACATACATACATACATACATACATACATACATACATACATACATACATACATACATATATGTATATCACACCTTCTAAAAAGTATTTATCGAACCATTGGCGAACCGTCCTCTTGCTTTTCGCTGGTCCTGACAAATGGCATATCGTAGAAGAATCGACTTGTTTGAGCTTTTGCGATTCGCAATTATCCAAAACCGTGGGGATGTATTCAGCCTGCATTTTTCAAATATTAAATTCTCAAATAAGAAATGTGGCGAAAAGTAAAAACAACATAATTCAATGTGCACAAATTCGTCCCAAGCAATATATCACTTTAAAATTTTACTATTTCACTTTCACTTCTGTAAAATCATTATTGATAAACATTTTCCCGTGTCCATCTCCAACTTATTTACGTATTAAAGATTTTAAGAAATAGTTTTTTGCATTGTAATTGGAATGCATGAAAATAGAACTTTAGTAATCTGGCTTTCTAATTGAATAATTATGGTTTTATACGTATCTTTTTCAAATAAATTTGTGGTAAATATTTCGCTTTAACTTTGTTCTTAAATTTTAATTTATGCTCTCGCCTTCGCAGACGTTGGAAATTTTTTTAAAGTGCGATGGAGGCACCAAAATCCGGCTACCTCATAAACATTTTTTGGTCAAAAATTTTAAAAGTTTTAAAAGAACCAAAAAACCATGAAGACTACCCTCGTGCAGAAATTTTAAATAAATTATGAAATTTTTATTTTATTTTATAAAGCTAAGTGAAAGAGCTCGTCGAAAACGTTCCAAAAATACTATTATCTTTGATCCCTGACGCTTGTAAACAGAAATATAAGCCTGTAAAAAAAAGTTGGAAAACCCCATCCAAAAAATCCCCCCCCCCCAAAAAAAAATTGACTGTAAGGCAACGAAGGTGCTTCCGGAGGCGGAGGTGATTTTCGAAAACAAAGCAGGATGTGCCTCCAGAGGCGGGGGTGAAATCGGATGCTATATGTTTAAGCCCGTAGGCGATTTTTTTTTCTTCGCACCCAGGACTGGCTATAAGTAAGATAGTTATAATTTTTAAATTTAATTTCTGGGAAATTATCCCTTTGATCATTGTGCAAAAATTTGGCATAGATATAAGAATTGCGGTAATATGAAATGATTGCGATGATATAAAAAATTTCTTAGAAAATTTTTTTCAAGACGGACGAAGAAAAATATTTGGAGCATTTTGGGTCAAATAAACCAAAAAAATTCCAAACTTATCTCATTTTTTTGTTTTGCATGAAATTAGAAATAATTAATAACTTTATTTATTTTGCGTTTTGTGACACAATTTTAAGTGATAATCCGAAAATACGTAGCACATTAACCGCGTGAAAATATTTAGTGCAAACTGCATATCCACTATCAAATAACGTTGTCAGATAAACTCAAATCAGCATCACAGATAACGCTACAAATACACAACCGTGTGTCACATCAATTAAAAAAACGAAATTATTATTTTTATACGTACGTTTTTTAAAGAAAATTTGTTGATTGACGTCAAATCATGCTGAAAAACTTGATATTATAAGTATCTTTTTGTTTTTGATTCAAGAAATTAAAAATGTTAAAAATATATGAATATGATGCATTGTGTGAGATGCTTTGTGAGATTTGTTTAAAATTTGATATGCATCAAACAATGATGCAACTATCTACATACAAACTTGTTTAGTGATGTTTATTAAAATTGTAAATTCATAACATAAAATACACGAAATGATGACAAATGCTTGTGTTATCGGAATGACGATCATCACAATCCAATTTTGCGATGATAAGCCAAAAAAATTTGGCAACGAAATGCATAACATCATTAAAAAACACAACAAACATGTGATTACAAAAAACTTTACAAAAATGTTTTTGTATGACGTAACTTTTTTTAAACTGAATTAATTATAAATTTTTTAAATGTGTGACTTTATGGGGTTTTTTCTGGAATTTTCTTTGCGATTCTAATAATATTTACTTTAAATCGCAAACTCAATGGTGCAATCCACAACGCAGCTACATACTTCGATGAATTTGAACAATAATTTATCACATTCTCCAATCTGTAACAATCGAATCTCTTCAAATAGAAACAATGAAAATTCGTTGACATTGCGTAAATGATTTACGGTAAATCATGTAATCTTACTCATAATTTTCAAAAACTCTGCATAATGCCAGCAATTTTTTGATGCGGATCAATTTTGAAAAGAAAGATGAAATTTGGATAAAAAAAGATTTAAAAAATCTCACAACCTTGTGCTAATTTTATCAATAAAGTGGCCGTTGAGCTCTAAAGCAATTTGCATAAATCTGAAAATTTATCGTATAAAATTTGGAATCAAAAATAATAAGTATCAAGCAGGGCTGTGACTTGAATCACGGATGAATCACAATTCATCTACGATGATTCAACTCATTTGAATCATGATTCAAATGAATCATTTCTTAAAATATATAGCATCCACATTTAAATAGAGCCAAATTTTGTAAGTTATATGTATGTAAATACATACATCTTACTGTATTTGGATGACAAATCCATAAGTTCGATTAATTAATTTTCAATTTTTTGATAAAAAATATCAATGTAAAAATTTGATTATTAATTTGGATTAAGTTCATTTATTTTTGAAAAGTAATTGAAAGTGACAGAATCGCGAATGCAAACGAAAAACAACGTCATCTGCTTATCAGGATTTCTTATCTACATGAGGATATCCTATATCTCGCTCAACAATTCCATTATATAAGCCCATTGCCTTATCTGTTAAAAATCAACTTTTCATTTTTTCCATTAGCATTTTCTTCGGTATTCATTTGTTTGCTTGCTAGTTTGATTCCCCTCTCTCTGGCTCCAGGGTTAAAAAAACAACCGTAATTTCTTTGAATTTTGCACTCTCCAATCGGTGGGAAAAAGTAATCTTATTCTGTTTCTAATCTTATTTATTCTCTTATTTTGAATGTGCAATTTTTTGCACTTGAAGTGGACTCCCTTAGCTTAGTTTATACATACATAACGACTAGCCATTGTAGGTCAATATTCTAAGCGTAAAACAACACCGACCTAATATGTATGTACCGTTAGCATGATTATCCTTAAATAAAAAATATTGTCAAAAGTACCGTATTTTATTTATGCTCCACTTCTAATATACACAACTGTATACAAATATTATTTTGTTGTAATGTTGTAGAAAGTTGGCCCTTTCAAAAAGTAGTTCACGTATGAATTCCTGTTTTGAAATTACACGGTATTTTGAAATTGTTTTTGTGTGATTTAATAAAACTAAATTTTGAAAATAATAAGTAAACATTTAATGAGTTTAATAAATTCAAACTAAATGTGTAGCCAGCCTCCCCCTCAAAAACTTTTTCGGAAAATACATTTTAAACCGATTTATCAATGTGCATGGAATTCCCCCATTTTCCATAAAACATTTATTATTTCAATAGAAAAAAATATCAAAACTTGCCTTGAAAATCGTAATAATCTATCAATTTTGCAAAATCAAATTGCATTTTCTTGGAGAAATTGTAAAAGTAAAGACCCGCTCATAAAAATGAAAGTTATACCTGAAAAAGCAGTTTCTCCAAACAACTAACTCCATTACTGCGCAAATTACTATTACAAATTACACCTAAAATGGGATAATAAATTCGTATATAAGCTCACGAAAATTATAACTTAGTAAAAATCAGAACTTTATTAACTCATTCTTTACTTTTATTTTTATTTAGTGAATT
Organism: Deladenus siricidicola; assembly: GCA_009724625.1. Lineage (NCBI taxonomy): Eukaryota > Metazoa > Nematoda > Chromadorea > Rhabditida > Sphaerulariidae > Deladenus > Deladenus siricidicola. The sequence continues at coordinate 3,777 of SAUE01000621.1, forward strand.
GGAAGTTTTAAATAGTTACTTATTTCCATTTAGTAATGGTTTACTCATTAGTTTGCTAGCTGTTTTAACACCTACAAAAAATAGGCAAAAAATATGTATGTAGGTTTATTCCCCCCCCCCAGCCTTAATGCAATTTTTCTTTTAAACTCTATGCCACATTTGCAAAAATTGAATGGAAAATTTCCCTTTGCCAATGTTCATTCAGAATTTCAGATCAATGTTCATTCATTAGATTTTTCATAAATCACTTTTTCGATAAAGTCTCGAAAGTTATCTGACATCTACTCTTTTACCGTTTTTCCGAATATTTTTGCATGCATTATTATCGCAAAAATGTGATAAGAAAATACGGCAAAAAATATGTATTTGTTTGTCGAGAAAATCACTTTTAAAAAATGTTTGATAAACTATCGGCACTTTCTAATCGTGAAGTTCCATTCCCGTTTTCTAAAAATAACCCATTCATTCACCTGATATGAGATTTGACTGATTAAAAATGATTAGTCGACACGACGAGAATTGGCTAACAGTGGGTCAAAAAGATAACTCTTCTTCGGAGTGTGATATCGCATCAATTTTCGCCCAAGTTCTCGAACTTTGATTATGCGTTTTGCAAGAATGTGGAATTTGAAGGCTAGTCATTGGTGCATCTTACATAATGTATTACCTCACATAATGCATTATCAAGAAGTCATAGGATTGGCAGATGTCAATTTTTTAATTTAAATCAAGCAATTAAGCTGTTTAATCTAATGACTGACACTTTGTCCGCATTAAATTTACGCCCAATAACGCATTCAATTCGAAGAAGAAAAAAAGTCCCAAACATTTTTGAAATAAAAGTGTCCCATTTAGTTTGTGGAGTTTGATGAGTTTATTCAATATTCAACATTCAACTCGATTTTAAATAAGATAGATCAATTTTTGACACTTTCGACGCTTTTTGATAATTTCAACGACTTAGTCGACGGTATGTATATGGCAATACATTAAATAAAAATTCCTTAAGTTTCACGTGAAGATATTTTTATTTTGACATTAAACGAAAACGGTAATGAAGAGAGTCGTAAAAAAGTAATTTCCAGATAGTTTTAAAAGGTAAATCAATAATTCAACGCAGTCTTACTTACGCATTTGTTTACGATCATTTTGGATGGCTTATAAGCATAAATTAGCATCCCCCTGTCATATAATAATTAATACCGACGATTGGGTGAAGAAATTGTAAACATTTTTTGAGCAAAATTTTGCATAATTTGTTATTATGACACATAGAACACAATTTCACGTCCATGTTGTGTGCCAGTCCGTAACAATCAATCCTTTAAAATATTCTTCTTAATTTTATAGTTAACCTAAGCACTATTCAAACCTTCATCAAATCAAAAATAATTCTACAAATAATTTTTAAAAGGCCTCTTCTTTATAACCTCTACCGTTTATTGCTTTTCGTTTTCGTATCTTTGAAGTTTGCTTTCTTTTCAATTTGTCAGCAGAAATCAACAACGATTTTTTATTGCAGAAAAAAATTTTTAATGAAATCAAAAATTCAAGAGATTAAATGAGAAAAACTCAACATTTCTGTCCTTGGCAAATCGGTGGTGATGATTGCCATTAATTTGCGCGCTTTTTATTCCCGCAAATGCACACATATTTTATCACAAATTCTGATTATTTTATTCTCACACACTTCCATCACATCTTACTCTTTCTTTTTTACTTTTCCTGTCTAATTGCCTTTCTTTTTTGTCTGTTTCTCGTCACTCTCATTATATCTCACCACTTTTTCTTCTCTTTTTTCCAAGTATTTATTCTCATTAATAATTATTATATGCTTTTTGGGGTTAAAACAACTCATCCATTCACCAAAATATACCGTCTTTTGCTCTTTTTCACGTTAAAACACGAAAAAAACGGGGGGGGGGCGAAATATGAATGCGATTAGAGGTGTGGTTTTCTTTTACACGAAGACAAGATTAACCCCTCTCGGAAAAGTTATTTTGTACATCCAAATCCCTATATTAATAACAGATCTTCAGGCGTTTGGTGCATTTTATTATTTTTTCTACTTTACCCGATCAGAATTTCTCCCTTTGTTTTTGTCTCTCGATTTGTTTTCGTTTTATTTTTATCGAAGTAGATTTGTTTCATCTTTATTTTTATTCATATCACACCATTCACTTATAAAATATACACATTTTCAAATGGGACAGAAAATTTCAATTTTTCCTTTTTTCATTAATGCAGCTTATTTTTTCACCCAAATTGCTTACAATTAGTCAAAAACATTAATGATTCATTTGTAATTTAATTCGATGTGCACTTATAGAATGTTGATTTTTTAGACACTAACTCTTTCATTCTTTGACATTTAGATGTTAATTAATTTCACGTTAACGAATTAAATATTTTTGTTTTCTATTTTTTGATAATCCGATCTGTTAGAAAAAAATAATTAATTTCGATTAAAAAATAATCAAAAAAATTATCTCAAACTCAGTTCTTAAACTTGATTGTTCATCGTACATATTCTGAAGTTGGCGGAGGGGGCGTGTCAAAAAACCACTAAAACTATAATAGTTGAAAAATAGAATTTACACTGTATATAAACTCTTTTATTTTTATCAGAAAAATCGTTCAATACATCTAATGTAATTAGAGCCAACACGAATTGTTTTTATTTGCGTACAAAATATTGTCACAATGTGTTCATCATATTTTAATTTTTGGATTCGATAATGATTCTCTTAAAATCAGTCTTGGTTTCGCTTATGTATATATAACAATAAAGATTTATGAGCACATATAATTTTTATCTTCTTTTTCAGGTTATATTATATTTTCAAAAATGAAATTCGTGGCCATTCTCTGCTTGGCGTTCGCCGTCACCGCTTTCGCAGCGCCAATTCCCGAAGAGGCCGCAGCCGCGCCTGCCGGTATACAGTTTTTAACATAATTATTTTTCAATATCTCTTCAATTGCTTAAACCAATTATATTATAAAAATCCGTTTAACATTTTTTGTAAGCTTTTTTATTAAAATTAAAAACATAATACATTCTTTTTATCGATTCAGAATCAAAGCCCGCGGAAACTCCAGCAGCCGATGCCCCAGCGGTAAGCATTATTAAAATATTTATTTTAAATATTAAAATTTTAAATATTATCAAATAAAAGAAAAATACATACATAAATAAAAAATGCATACATATACATATGTATAGGCCGAGAAGAAGGAAGCCGAGAAGCCAGCAGGTGATGCCCCAGCTGCTGAGAACAAGGAAGCCGAGAAGCAAGCTGCCGATGCCCCAGCGGCCGAGGCGAAGGAGGCAAAGGAAGCCGAAAAGCCAGCTGCTGACGCCCCAGCCGCAACTGAGGCCAAGGAAGCCGAGAAGCCAGCTGCCGATGCGCCCGCTGCTGAGCACAAGGAAGCCGAGAAGCCAGCTGCCGATGCGCCCGCTGCTGCCCCAGCTGCTGCTGAGGTTTATACTTTACAATGCCGAAATTAATTTAGCTTTTCAAAGGAATGAAATCAATTCTCAACTCTTTAGGAAAATCAAATAATTGTGTAAAACTTAACTTGCATCTTCTATAGGAGAAGAAGGAGGCCGAGACTAAGCAAAAAGACGCCGCCCCAGCTGCCGATGATGCCGCTGCTTCCATTGTGTCTGAAAAGAAAGTAGAAACCGCCGAAAAGCCAGCTGCTGATGCCCCAGCCGCCGAGAAAAAGGAAGCCGCCGCTGAGAAGCCAGCTGCTGACGCCCCAGCTGCTGCTGAGAAGCCAGCCGTAAGTTCACTTAGTTGTTTATAAAAATAGAAGTTTAGAATGCGCTTTTAATAAATATCCGAACTTGTCTTCAGTTTACTATTATATCCAATGTTTATTAAAACCGGTACACGTAATACAGTAATGCTGACGGATGAATTATTTTTGAAATCATAATCAGAAATTGTAGGCCGAAGCCGCTGAGAAGCCAGCCGCTGATGCCCCAGCTGCCGAGGCGAAGGAGACAAAGGAAGCTGAGAAGCCAGCTGCTGACGCCCCAGCCGCAGCTGAGGCCAAGCAAGCCGAGAAGCCAGCCGCCGATGCGCCCGCTGCTGAGCACAAGGAAGCCGAGAAGCCAGCTGCCGATGCGCCAGCCAAGGAGGAAAAGAAGTCCGAGTAAATAATTCTTTAAATGGCAAGACGGGAAGAAAAAAGCATATTGTAAAAAGGAAAGACGGAGTGGGGATGAACTTGTTGTAATTGGACTTTAATTATTTCTTTTTGATCATCTTCGTTATTTTAATGAAATAAATCATATTAACTTAATTGAAATATTCTATACATTTATATAAAACAAAAATATTTATATACAAATGAAAATTGTAACCTTTTGTCGCAAAATGATCGTAATCATTAAATCCATATATGTATATTTTCGAAGTCAGTTTTTTATTCGTTTAAACATTCGAGATGGTCGAAAATTTGATTCCTTATGACTCAAAAATCTCGATTTTCTCAAACAATACATATATGTATATACAAAAGAAATTTATATACATAATTCCCATCTAAGGTGATACATTTTTAGTTTTCTGAAATCCTGTTTCGTGCCACTGTTTTTAGGTTATAGGTTTGCCAGATTATAAAAACGAAAGAAAAATTATGTATTGGTTGGTGAAAAATTTACATTGAATGTATTTTGTTTTCCAATTGTAATTTACAAATAACGTGTCATCATGCCTTTAAAATAGTGGTGCCACGAAATACATATTTTTGAACACCTCACAAAAACGGTATTTCTTATTTTTTTCAAACTCTAGTCAACAATTCAATGAATTTGAAAAAAGTTTGTTCAAACCGCCAGTTCAAATTAATCTGCAAGGCTTCCCAAAAAAACTTCCAAATTGTTTTCCAATTTGGACAATTCCAAATTGAAGCTGTTGGCTCAAATAAATTTCGAAAAAGTGTAGTTGAAAAAGATTAACTTCAAAATGACATTTCAAGTTCATTTTTTCAAAGGAGCAACTGATTGCAGAGAAGCACAAGTTTAGGATGGCGCTTTAGAGAGGGTACTGGAGATGTATGCTATTTTCAATAAAATTTTATGTAACTCATAAATTAATTTATTAATCATCAGTAATAAAATCACCAATTTATACATACAATAATATCCATTTTTAAACTTATCGCGAATAACTTTTTTAGAGAAAAAAGAATGCCAAAAAAATTGAAATAATCTATCTAACTTTAAATAGTGTTTCCAAAATTAATTTAACTTTTTAAAATTATTTACTTTCCATTTTCCCGTGCTTTTCGGAATTCCTGAATATCATATCAAGGCGATCGATCCGATCGCCAACGAATAGCTCATTAAAAATCTAACACGGAACTGCCTGCTATTAAAAACAAAACAAAAAAAAGCACGAAAAGGTGGAAATTTAACTTTGACTATTAACTTTTGAAGCACTGTCTAGACGTGTGATGTAAAATTTGAAAGAAACAATTCAACATGTATCTGACATCGTTTTTTTCCAAAGAGTTCATTCGAAAAAAATTAGATTTATTAAACGCTTTGACGCTAATTCGAGTTATACGAGCTAATTGAAATTCTGCACAACCCAATAATTAGTTATCTGTTCACCGATAGCTTTTCGATTGAAGCGACTCTAAAATTGTGATGTTATAAGATATTAATTAAAAAAATAAACCGCGATTTCAAAAAAATCGGACTTGTTATTTTTATATTTTTCATAAGGTGGCTTGGGAGGTGGAGGCGGTACAGTCAATAATCGGGCCATAAGAAGCTGTGCTGCTCAAAATTAACCTAAAAAAATTTCTAGGACCGTTTGTTACTAATTGTCATATTGGCAAGGTCTAAAAAAATAGGCCCGAGCCGCACTTAAATTTTCAAATATTCTATTCTTTTTCTGCCGCAATACCTTTTAACCGTATATAACTTACATTATTTCAGACGGTTTTGTGATAAGTCGCAGTGCCTTAAATCTTAGAGCCGGATCAAGCGGTAAATTATTTTCTTGATATATCGCTGCTTCATGAGCTTTTGAAAGATCCTTGGAACCAAGATCAAAAAGCATCTTTTCCACTAAAATAAACAATGTATAGAAAATAAAATAAATTATAGTTAAATAACATTTTGTTTTCAACATTTTTAAATTAATTGAAAAATGGCTGTTCAGTTTCGTTATCTGAAAAATATACGTTAACCTTCATTACATCAATATAATATAAATCAAGTTCTAATTTTTCTATTTTCTACCCCAATAAATCCCGAAAATATGTATAAATATAAACAAATTAAAAATATAAAATAAAAAATGGAAAATTTCCCAAAAGCCGAATTAAAATTTCGACCAACGAATCTTAGGATATCCGAGTGCAATTTTATTTTAGACCTTAAAATAATATTCGGAAACAAAAATAATACTTCGTAATTTAAAAACAGCGAAAATACCCTTATTCAATGTGTCCAGCTTGTTTGATTTACCATCCGGCTTAATATCTGCTTGGCGCGCTAAAAAAGCAATATAGAAATCAAATAAAAGTGCAATAAAACAATAATCAAGATTGAAAAATATTTACAATCTGGGCAATTCATCACAATTGTGCCATCGTATCTTAGCTCCATGTTATAACCCTCGTAGCCGTACATATTTCGCATTCGTCGCCTCCACTGTTTTCTCCTCATTAATTTAACAAAACCCAGAATGTATTGATAACCCTTTCGTAGATTCGAATTATTCCTATTTTGTACTTCCAAATCCGACCAGCTAAATTTTTAATGAAAATTCGTTTGGTTTAAAGAAATAAATGAAAATGTTATCTTGGTAATATACACAAAAAAATCTAACCTTAAAATACTACAAGAAGCAAGTAATTACCAACCTGCGAAGACGATAGAGATGTTGCGCTTGCTTTTGGACCAATGGATCGTCCAGTTCGGGAATTTTTTTCTTCACCTTTGGATTCGTCAATTCGGAAGGAGTTACTTGAGGTTTGAAAATGACTACCTAAAATTAAAAATATTTTGAATTTCCTCAACACATATATAAAATTTTCTAAATTCAAAACGAAAAATAATTTAACCCACTCTCTGCTGATTTCCGGGATTATTTCCATGTATTTCAAAGATCAGCTTAACATATAACTCTTTTTTGCATTCCTCCGCATTTATCGGCGCAAACATTTCAAAAACTATCGACGGGTTGTCGGTAGAATATGCAATATACTAAAATTAATATTCAAATAATTATTCAAAATATAAACGCATTCGTGAAAATAAAATTTTAAGCAAGCAAAATAATAATAAAAAATAACTGAAACCAAATTCTTCAATAAAATAAAATAAATTCTTCTATAATTTAATAAAATTAAAATCTTTTCATAACGCCCTATAAAAAACAAATTTGTAAAAGTTGGCCAAAATACAACAATTGTCAAGTTTTTAACGACAAAAATAAAAGCGCTAAAGAACATGTATATTATATAATTTACCCTTCCAGTGTAATTTGAGAAGCGATACTCTTGTTTGGAACTTCTAGCGTAACAACCGACATATGGTATCGGCCATTCCAGTTGATTTGCTTTCTGTTCGCCGGTTCCGTTTGACGAAGTCGAAGGCGTAGACATTGCATCGAGCCCGACTATTTTAGCTCCTATCGGTGTATTCGTCGGACGTGATACACGATTTGAACTTCCATTCGAGTATGCCATCCTCGGCTGAGCTGTCGTTGCTCGACGAACAGGAACAGGCTCCACCGAGTTGTAGTACCTATCCGTAGAAGGTTGTCGTTGGACTTGACTGACTCTGTAATTAACAAATAATAAAGAAAAACTCACCCATAAATGAGTCAAACAAATATTTTTTAATGTTTCAAGTTAATAATAGAACTTACAAAAATCCGCATGAACATCGTTGACCAACACAAATCCCTCTATGAGAACATTGGCTTGCTGATGGACGCCGACGATCCTGAAAAATTAGGAGTTTTTTAATGATTGAATTCGTTTAAACGTTTAAAAACAAGTATCTTAGCTTTTTAAGAAGTATTTCTAAGTGTATTGAAAAATGCAAATTCTTCAAACATTAAAAATGTTTACAATCACAAAAAGTTGTCAACTTTCGAAAAATAAAAATAAAATATTGAAAGTCGCAAAAATTTAATTTTAAATATTGTTTTAAAAAAAATTTAATTTTAAATATTGTTTTCAAATAAAAAACGTCGTATTAGTTTTTTTCATCAACATTTGAAAAAAATCGCCTTTCAACAATTAAAAATTACCCCGCTCCAAAACGCCGAATCACCACTCGCGCCCGTTGTTCCCGTTGTGGGGCGAGTTCGTCGAACATCGGGTGGGCGGAATTGCTGAGGTTGATGAGGTGCGGCGTATTGTCGTTCTACCAGAGGCAAACGACTCTGGCGTACTTCATTGTTATTACTACCAAATCCGGCAGATAGCCGTGCACTATAAAAAAAACTATAAAGAACAAAGTTTTAAATTCAAAAAAAAATTATACTACTTACCCAAAATTATCATTTGCACTGGTCCTTGACGTTGCTTGACGCTGAAAAATGTATTAAATTTTCAAATAAATCCCACCGATATACAATGCAATTAGTTAAAAAATTAATTAGTTAATGAAATAAAATATAAATTACAAATGTTCTTATGGCCTTTAAAATTTTGTAATTCGTTTTAAAAATATAAATAATTAAAACCTGCTCAACCGACGAACTTCGTGGAGGAAGGCTTATTACACCTTTTACTTGCAATGCTTCCGTACCGCCGTTTCGCATAAACTCATGATATTCAATATCTAAAAAAATACTAAAAATGTATATTCTAAAAAACGAAACAATTTTTGCCCCAAAAAAATTCTCAATATGCCTTAATAAATTTAAAAAATTGTATTTTTCGTTTTCTCCCAATTTGTAAAACGCACAACAATAATTTAATTAAAAAAATAAACCATTCAAATCAATCCGAACGTCTTTTTCGCTCATCAAACGTTGGATAAGATCACGAGCGTCTTCTCTGAGGACGAAAAAGGCGGAGTCGGTGAAAACCGGCATTTTATTCTTATCGTGCTGTAAAAGGGGAGGTGGATCTTTGCGAAGCAGCATGAAATACAAAATTGCGCCCAACGAAAACACATCCGCCGTCTCATCGTATGTGTTACGATCGCGAACTTCCCTAAAACAAATCCGAAGATGACCTAATCCCAGGAATTTTGTTACTTCTTATCGTAACTATAACATCAGCTATAAAGTATTTCAAAAATTTTTTCACTAAAACCAAAAGTACTTTGGTTTTAGAGACCAATTCTGAAAGCTCATTTCAAATTTTATGCTTAATTTTTATAACAAATTCTATAATAAAATGGTGCTTAAATTAGCACTCAATCCATAAAAATGAATTCAAAATCCAAAAAATAAAATAATAATTTTGAATTTTTTTAATTAAAACAAAAAACCCTACAAACAATACATTGTGCGTATATAAAACAACATTTCTTGCATTAATTATTTAAAAAAATAACAAAAATCTCACTGTGCCATATATCCGGGAGTCCCGACGCAAGTTTGAGGAGACGGTCGAATGGGTGTTCGTTTTGTAAGACCAAAATCAGCAATTTTCTTAAAAAATATTGATGTAACAAAAATAAAATTTGACAAATAGTTTTACTTTTTTAAAGCTAGGGGAAAATCTAAGTAAAGAAACACAAATTACAAACGTACAATATATACAAATAAAAAATAACATTATTTTCAAAAAATTCAAAAGTGCAAAATTTCTATGAAAAAACGCATAAAAGTTACCCATTACCACATGCAAAAAAAGTTACCACATGCAAAAATTCGTAGTTAACACCCTCGTAACAAGTGGGTATCTCCTTGCTATCAATAAGCACATTTCCGGCAGTTAAATCACGATGGGTGACTCCGAGTTTGTGCATGAAACTAACGCCTTCGACGAGTTGACCAAGTACATTAGCAGCTAAAAACAAATTGACGGCAAATTAAATTCATTAAAAAATTAAATTTGAAAATTTTACAGCTAGTATCCCAATTATAATTTAAAAAATTGTGATGACCAGACAATTCGCCGAAGCTAAAAATGGCAGAATTCTACGTAGAAACATGGTAGAAATGTTTTCGTACAAAAATATTTTAAAAAATTTACATTCAATATATTAAAAAGTCAAATTTTAAGAAAAACCACATATATTTCAGATTAAAAAAAAGATTTAAATTAGTAACAAAATTTCGAGACAAACATACCAATACACATTTGGAGCGGATGTCCTTTTCGCTTAATGTAATCGCGCATGGATCCGCCTTTACAATAGTCCATAATAATGTAAGTGTATTCGCTGTCGGAGAATGTGCCACGAAATTTTACAATACGACGAGCGGCGTTGTCGTTGTTTGAACTGAGAGTCTTGATTGCATCAATCTCCAACTCTATCCGAATTCTGCCACTTTTGTCGTTCTTCTAGAAGGTAAACTTTATGGATATTCAACTAAAAACCGAGCTAATTCCACCAATTCTCTGAAAATAATAAACATTGCCAAACCTTAATTTTCTTCATGGCATATTCTTTATCCTTGAACGGAGCTCTGACTCCCCGAACAAGGTATACTTCACCAAATCCACCTCTGCCAATCTCTGCTATTTGTTCAAAATAATCCTAAAATCAAATAATAAAAAAGTATTATTATCGCAAAAACTTCGAAAACGTACCGCAGTAAGACGTTTTTCAGGCTTTGCCATAATAGAAAATTGACGAATAGCTAAAAATATAGCAAAATATACGTAAAATCTTCTAACAATTACAATAAAAATAGTAAAGCACAGGGTTACGCAAATAATTCGTCAAATTTTTGCAATTTTTTAGTACCAACGGAAAAAATTAGTGGTTACGCATACCCTAAGGCTGCGCGTAATTTAAAAAAATTTCAATGTGGAATTTGAAATGGAATAAAAAAATCGAAATTCCAAGCGCGAACGCTCGAGTCGCATATCGAGTCCAAATAAAACAGCAAAAATGATTCCGCACAATCCTTGTAGGGCTGTACGGATTTGCAAATCTGCAATTCGAATTTCTTAATTCCGAGACCAAAAGCCCTCAGAATTCCGGTCCTGCTTTCCTCTCCAACATCCTCGGAATCATTTCAATATTTTGAATTAATTTATTACCGCCAAACAATTTGTCAATGCCAACGGTTTCGGTGGGAACATAAAAATCAGACCACATGTAATTTTCAGCGAAACTCTCCATGACGTTAACTCTACAGGGTACCCTTTAGAGTACCCTAAAGAGTAAATCCTAGGGTGACCAAAAAGTCCTTGCACCACAGCTGTTCCCGTGCACCAAAAAATGTGCCGAAATTTTTTTGGCACAAGATAAATTTTTACAAAAAATTCTCAAAAATTTTGAAAAATCAAGGTGTTCGTGGTAGGATAAAAGCCACAAAATAAATAATCTATAATTACCAAAAATTTATCGGCAATTTAATCTTTTGCTAATTCCACTCAATTGTTGAAAATTGAATGGAAAGAAATTAATGGGAAGGGCAAATGTATCCCTTTCTATTCTCAACACACATATGTACAGTGTTTCCACGAAAAATTAACTTTCAAAAATGAAGTGGACTTCACTTTACCCAGAAAAATAAAGTGGCAAAATTAAATACTTCACTTTATTTTTAAAATTCAAGTTTTTTTAAAAATAAAGTGGCAAAATTTAAATTTAAATTTAACTTTTAAAAATAAAGTGGCAAAATTTAATTTCAAATTTAACTTTTAAAAATAAAGTGGCAAAATTTAAACTTAAATTTAACGTAAGTTAAAATTAAGTCCAACTAATTCAAGTTTCAATGACGATGGTCCTGGCACGAAAGTTCTGCAAGAATAATTCAAAAATTCTGCATGCTTTTTGGAATTTGGAAAATTCTTTAAGTGAAAATTCCACATAAAATTTAAAAAAAAGTACAGCAGACCAACAAATCAAAATTTGTATTTCTTAAATGTCGAAAAACAAGAAAATTTCGACCTTTCCTGTAGTGGAATGATCTTAAACTCGATTTTTTATTTATAATCAATTTTACTTACAACTTTTACAAATCATACTTGGAAGATTTTGGAATTCTATCAACTGAGCACTGAGCCTGTCGAAGGCATTCCGAAATTCCAGAGCCGCAAAAATGGAATTATTTTCTCCATATAGAATTATTTT